>JBBMOJ010000856.1:0-10015 GCA_038090695.1 Sclerotinia spermophila | reverse complement strand
TTCAGAATAAGTTTAAAATAATCTTAATTATATATATACAAATTTTTATTAAATTTCATTCACAAATAAGAAAGTTAAAAATGTCGATTTTCGTTATTTTTGGTGGTGAAAGGTGGCCCAAAAGAGGGGTGGCCCGAAAGTAGGGTGGTTGACTTAATGATTTCATAGTGGAAAAGGAATATATAGGATAAAAAAAAAATTTCAATAGTGATTATAGGAGAATAGAAATAATAAAAATGAATAGTTCCTATTATTTCAGATTCTAGTATCTATAGTTTTAAACTTTTTATAATATCTTTTCCTATTATAGATCCATATTTTAATTATATTATTCTTTATTCATTTGATATATACCTATCTATCAATTTTTCTAATAATCTATTATAATTTCAATTTGATTTTTATATAGATAATCTTTTTAAACTATAGTATTTATATAATCCTATTCGCTAAATTAACAAATCTCCTCTATATATATCTATTCGCTTATATCGAGAAATCAATCTTATTAATTGTTTGAATATTCTTTAAGATTTTGGGTTTAATAAAAGAATATTATTAGTGGTACATAGCCTTAATAATAAAAATAATTATATAGTAATTTCGGTGATTGATTATTCTAAATCTTTTCCGGTTTTATTTTTTATTGAAAATAATATATTTAAAGAGGATTCCTTTAGATTCGGGGATAATAGCAATTCTCCTATATCCCCCAGAAAGCAAATAGAATATTATATTCGCAATACAAATAATAGAAATACTCAAGGTACCTAAAACGAATATCTATATTATCGATATATCCAATCTTTTATATCTAGCCGATACAAAAACTATAGGAAGTATTATACAAGAATACCTTTCTTTAATTCAAATCACTATTGGAACTATTCTTCTCATAGTTATTCACCACTTTCTATATATTTAAAATCTTTAGTATTTTAATTACTTAAGCTATTTGATTCTAATTTTATTATAATTCCTAGGCAAATAAGTCTTCTTCGATTCCTTTTTTTTATTATATTTTAATAATACTTAGAAATTGATTCCAAATAAGAAAACTGTTTATATTGTAATATCAGTAATACTAGCTTTAGAGGATAAAGAGAATAAGTTTATTGATATTATTAATATTGACTCTCCTTTATCATTAATATATTATTCTACTATTTATTCAAAATAAATTATTTAATTATATTTATTAATTCCCTCTTTAATTAAAAAGAAAAAAGCTCCTTTTTCTTTATTATTGCTTTTTCCTTCTTTTTCATTTATAACTAAATAATTCAAGACTATATTAAAAGTAGTTGCTTTTGAGTTTTCTATTCAAATTAGATTTTCGGTTATTAAAACTAAAGTGAAATCCAAAAAGTTTTTGATTAAAAAAGGGAAAGATAAAAAGAATATAAAGAGAAAAGGGAAGAAAGTATTTTTCAAGATTAATAATTAGAATACTCTAGATAATAATATTAAGGATTCTAGTTTTGATCTCAAAACTAAATAGAAAGAACTAAAGTTTATATAATTTGAAATAGAGATTGAAAAAAGAAAATAGATATTAAAAACTCACAAAAGAAAATAATTAATATTATTTGATTTTGATAATCTTTGAATATATATCTTAAAGATTTAATAATATTTTAAAGTAATTGAACTTTTGTTTTAATAAGTTTTTTGTTAATTTGTTTACTATTATTTTAATTATAAATAGATATATAAAGTGAAAGCTCCTTTTTGTATATTCCTATTTTAATTATATATTCTGGATATTAATGTATTGGAGTTTTGTAGTGATTCTTTTATTTTTATTGATTATTAATCTGATTGTTTGTTGATTATTATAGAAGATTATAATTAATTGTTTGATTATAAGGTTGATCTCTTTCAGGAATTGTAGGGTTATTAGAATCTCTTTTGAAGTTCTTTCAATTTTTAGTAATTCGGTTTTAGTAATTGATATTGTTATAGTATCTTATCTTAATACTTTTTATATAATTGGACTTTCAAATAATAAAATAATATAACCTTGTAATAAGCAGTGTATTTCAGGATTAATCGCGAATAAGACATTTGAAAATAATAAAAGTTAGAGAATTTGATTTTTGCTATATTCTATTATATAATACTTTATATTCTAAAGGTATTGAATATAGTGATCAACCGTCTTTATATAATCTAGAGATAGATTAGTTAGAAAATAGCTAAGCTGAGATATTATAAAAGCAATATACAATACTAATCCTATCTTCTCTTAATACTTTTGAATATAGTTTATAGTTACTTTACTATCTTGTTTTCCGAAAGTTATTAAAGGTAAAGATGTATATATATTATTTTTATTGAATTCGAATTTCTTTATAATCTTTTCAATATAGATATTGTGTATTAGTTATAGCTTCTCCATCTTTCAATCGTATATAATATGGATATCCAGGAATCATTCTATATCATCTAATTCACAAAGTTTATAGGTAGTCTTGATACCAAAAATGATTTTATTAGTTATAGTTATATTCTTTTTATAATATATAACTTGAATATCATCTATAAAGAATAATACCAAGACAATCTAAGCTAGATTTATAAATAGGTAGGGTTCCTCCTTATATTAATTTAAACCTATATTTTTCAGTGTTTTACTAAAATCTTTGAATCAAATAGTAGGGGAATCTCAAAGATTATATAATATACAATCAAACACTATATACTTATTTGGTTTCTTGAATCTATCCAATAAGTAGTAAACTATAAATATATCAAATAAATCCCTTTAAATATTAACAAAAGTATTTACAATATCGAATTGCTTGGTTTCCAAATCGAATTTTGCTATCAATACTATTATAATTCTGAATGATCTTCCTATTAGTATAGCAGTATATATAGATTCAATAGTATCTTTAGTTTGAAGATCGCCTTGGACTATTAATCTTGTTCTATACCTTAATAGAAATCCTTACTTATTATATTTATATATAAATATCTATTGTAATAGGATAAGAGCTATTAAAACCTCCTTTATATTTATTATATACTATATTTTGCATTCTTTCAGATTGTTTATTTTAATTTCATATTTATATTTGAACCACAATCCTAAAAAGTAATCCTTGAGTTAGTAATAGTATTTAAATGGTTTAGATAATCCTAAGAAATATAATTTTAGTAATACCTCCAATTGATTTTTATATAGAGTAATTAGTGGAATATACTTTATATATATAATAGAAGCAATTATACTATATATTATAACAAAAGAATTATTCTCCTCTTTAATATTTAAATAGTTAAATTAAAATGTATTATAAAAATCTTTTATTTTAGATTCTCTTTCTATTATTAATATTGTAATTATTATACTAATAAATATATTTAATAAAAATTACTAAAGTTAGTATTGATTGTATATATAAGAAAGATAATCTATAAAAGAATTGATTTAAGGAAAGTATTAATTGAAATTGAATAATTAATATTCTAATGGATTGAGTATTGATTTTGGTATTTCGATCTTTATAACTCTTTATTGTTTGGGTTTTTGATTTGGAATTAAGGAAAACTGATCCTTCTTAAATTAATTGATTGTATATATTAAATGAAGTAATTGCTTTAGTAATTCTATTTTTTTAATTGAATAAGAATTTAATATATCAATAAGCTATTGCTAAGATTCTAGATCACTTTTATATTCTCTATAAATAATATTTATTATTCAATTAATTGATTCACAGTTTATATCTTCTGATTTATTAATTAGATTCTATATTAGTATTAGTTATACTTTCGAAGAAGAATTGTTAAACTCCTATATTTAATTTTATATATGATTATAATATTCTTATATTGTAATACTAGATTCTGAATCTAATGCTTTTTCAAATTATAAATCCTTTGGTATATTATTATAATAACGATTTATAAGATCTAATCTATTCTCTAAATGTATTCTCAAGATCTATTTGTATAAGGATATATTTGTGGTATATATAGTGGTTTCGCTATATACTATAGTAATTATATAATTTGAAGTAATCTTATTATTCTTTTCCTTAATAATTATTCCATTAATATCTATTAATTCCTAGATATCGAGTTTTTGAGTATACTCTTTGAGCTCTTATTCTATATTTAAATTGATAATATTATTTAATAAATCCATCCTATAAGTTTTTCCTTTATTGAAGATAATATTTCAAATAATGATAATTTTCTTAAGCATTGGAATCTATATGCGGAAAATTAGTGATCCTAGTATATATCCAATAAGATATCCAATATATATTTTCGGGTTAATCTTATATAATCTTTTATTAAATCCTATCTTCCTTTTTTTATTCAATGAGTAGGTTCGATAATTGTATTAATAAATATTATTCCAATTCGGTTGTAGATTGTAAGTTAAGTGATTGGTTACAAATTGAATTATAAACTTAAGATAATATTAGAATTAAGTATTTAATACTTTATTTAGAGATTTAAAAAAGCAAACTTTTCTTAGGCTTATATTATATAAATAGATAACTACTTGTATAGCTTCTATCTATAAATAGTTAGGAAATCTTATAATTATATGTATTTTTATTTGTTTTATAATGACTTTTTAACTAGCTTATTTTACTCCTTTATTCGATTTATATATATTTGAAGGTAAAAGTTCTAATTCAATTCCTTTTTGTTTGATCCAATTTTCGAATATAGTGTTTCCTATAATCTTTATAATAGATATATCATTGTTTTATTTGATATAGATTATTGAAAATCTATATTTATATAAAACCTAAATAAAGAAGTTGTCACGAAAATCCCCGTATCACGTGTATCATACATCCACGTACACTGATACAATACAATCCACATCTAGGACTATCCATAATCAAATAGCGGTATAGCATATCCACTTATTTCATTAGTGGATTATATATATTCTATTTCTCTATCTATATTACCCGGATATAGATTACTATTCTTTATTAGGTGATTATATCACTTATATCTATATATATATAGGGGGATAGATTATTATAATCAATCCCCAAGTTAATTAATCTTATATATCTTTATATACACTTTTCTCTAATTCTTAAAGTAACTAATAATATAGCTATTCTCTATAATAGTTATAAGCCTAATTTGCTCTTGAAACTATATATATATATATATATATATATCTTTTTGAATCATTTAATACTTCATTTACCTTTATTTATAACTTTCTACTTACATTCAATTCTTCATTATATCGAAAAACAATTTTTTAGAAACTTCCATTCACTTAGTCACTTATAAATAGTAAGTAAAATAGTATTTATAATTATAGCACCTTTGTATTTCAAAAGGAATCTAGAAAAATGTAAAACTATCGGATAATACCTTAATTTCTCTTACTCCAAATTCGAATAGCAAAGACTTGATTTAAATGATTTGAGATACTAAAAAAGACTAACTTATAAAAAAAGTATTTAAATTTACTATTATTTTAGAACTTATAAAAAGATATAATAAATGTAATATTCAGGAATATATTATTAAATACAAAATATATAAAAAATAATTAGAGTAGGATTAATAAGGAGATACAAAAATAGAAGCTTTTATTCTATTTGCTCTTTATACTTTTCAAGATATATTAGCTAAATATTCTGTATTTCAAGGAGAATACTACAATTTATATAATAAGTATAATCTTATAAATAAAGTATATTAGAATATTTACAATTGAATAATTCAAATTATAGATTCCTTTTATCTTTTCGAAATAATAATTGAAAATAAAACCTCAAAAGTATTTTCATTCAAAATGATTATTCAAATGTTGAAAAAGAAGTTTATATTTATTAATACAATAGTAAAAACTATTATAAATCAAAAATACAGAAATGTACTTCAATAAGCTATTTTAGGGTGAATTAATTTAATAAAATAATATAATGAATAGATCAAGATTTATACTAATATAAAAACCTATAATGTTGAAGTCGATAATAATCTAATATTAATTAATTTCTTAAATATAATAGATAATGATATATTTCCTATTTAGATTAATATAATATTTATTTAAATCAAAACCAATAATCAATTTAATATTCCCAATTATTCATTAAAACAATATAGGAATATTTTTAGTGATTTAGCTTATTATGATTTATTAATATTAAAAGGCAAAGATATTTTTTCTATTATAAATCCTTTTTCATTATTATCTTCAAATAATAATCCTTTTTTAATTCCTGAAAAGAGAAAATAAGAAAAAAAGAATAAATAAGGGAAGAAGAAAGATTTATAAATATATTTATATAAACTAGAATTAGATTGAAAGCAAAATAAAGCTAGTCCATTCCATTTCGCAAAAAGTTATTGTTCAATAGAACTTATATTTATAGGAAAAAGTAGCTTAAGGAAATTCTTTATTTTCTTAGAGAAAGAATATAATACTATCCGAGATTGTATCAAAAATGAAAAATGGAGTTCAATATAGAAAATTTGGGAAGAAAAGGGATGGCTCAAACTAATTATTAATATTTTAGATTAAATTGATCTTAGAGTATTAATAATTACCTATGTAATATAAAATGGGACTGAAAAAGGTATCTATAATATACTATCAGTTGAGTTTCAATTATATCCTTTTTCCTAAAATACTATTCTTAATAATAATAATACCATACACTTTGTAAATAACATTTCTCTTTTTGATGGATAAGAATATATATTATCTTTAGTATTAGATTATATTGAATCTGGTATAATAAGATTCCCAATTATTGGTAAAAGTATTTATATATTCAAAAATGTAATATACTAATCAAATAGTTATAAAAATAATAATCTTGTTTTATTAAATATTATATATATTTCTAGATTTTATATAAATATTATTTCAAAAGTAAAATTAAAGAAGGTAAATATATAGTTTTTAAACTTAGATTCAATATTGTGTATTGAATTTCTCCAAAGAAGTATAATAATTATTTAATATATTTGTAAAGATAGTTTCTTGTTTTTAAAATATAAATCACTTTCTTTTTATTCTCTATCTTTTATAAATATCCCAATAAATTTTTTGATTCTTATATGTTTTATAATTAATAAAAAGAGTAATAAATCATTTCGCCGTTTTTATAATCCTTTAAAATCTAGATTGGATATTATAGAATTATAATATAAAAAATCTAAACATTTAGGAAAGAAGGCTTTCGAATATTTGGTTTCCACTATAAAGAATATAAAAATAAAGGGAATCATTAGGATTGAATGTATAGACTATACTTATACATATATGAAATAGATAATCTATTATTCATCTAATAATTATTAATCGCTAAGGCCTTTTTATAAAATTCAATAGAATTTTTTCGATTTTCTATATACTTATACAGATATATCCTAGCTCCTATTAATTAAGGATATATTTAATAGTAAGATTTTCGTTTTCCCTCTATATCAAAAGATATATTAAAAAGTTTATAATACAATTCAGAATTTTCTTATTTAGGTTTTATATAAATATAGATTTTTAATAATTTATATCAAATAAAATAATAATATATTTGTTATAAGAATTATAAAGAACACTATATTCGAAAATTAAATCAAATAAAAAGGAATTAAATTGGAATTTTCATTTTTAAACACATATAAATCGAATAAAGAAATAAAATAAGCTGGTCAAAAAATCATTATAAAATAAATAAAAATACAAATAACCACAGAACTTCCTAATCATTTATAAATAGAAACTATACAAATAGCTACCTACCTATATAATATAAACCTAAGAAAAGCTTGCTTTTTCAAATCTTTAAATAAAATATTAAACACTTAGTTCTAATATTACCTCAAATCTATAATTCAATCCATAACCAATCACTTAATTTGCAATTTATAATCAAATTGGAATAATATTTATTAATATAATGTTACAGGAGCTGCCTCTAGGGTCACGTGGAAGTGGCTAGAGATCTCTCGAGGTGGTTTAAACTAAACTTCAAATAGGAATTCAATAAGGTTAATAACTAATTACAATTCTCGTAACTATAATAATAAAACTAATAATTGTTCTTGAATATAAAGCTCTATATTATAATAAAACCCATTTTTTTATATAAACCTTTGTTCTCTATTATCCTATTAATCTTATAATCCTCAAGTAATAGGAGTAATAGAATTCTATTAATCCTATTAATAATATTTAATAGGAATAATAGAATATACTTCTTATATATTACTTAGTTATATAACATAGTATTCTAGATATTATTATAACACTACCCCTTTTCTATTCTAATACTTATCCCAAATATTTTTAAAATAAGTTTCTTTTATTTAATTAATTTCTATAATATCTTTCTATTTATTATAATATCTATTATTTATATTTCCAAATCTATTACTAATTATAAAAATATTTATTTTTGTTTTAAAGAAAAAGGTATTATTATATCATTCAAATATAATCAATATTTAAAAAAGAATCTTGAATACCGAATACTTCCAAATATTATATGTTATAATAAATATATAAAAAGTATTGATAATAATTGTTGTAATATATATAATCACTTTACTAATAACTAGTTTTGTATTAATTTCAAGAAAGAATACCTTTATTATAAGGAAGAAGAAGCTATAATTAAGATCCTTTAGCTTTATTATTAATAATAAGTTCTATATAAGAAAACAGGAAAAATGTTTCAATATAATCTTTATATTATTGAAATTCTTAAAGAGTTTGAAACTAAAAAGTAGCAATTAGAAAATGAATATATTAAAAAGAAGAAGGAAATAGTATCTATTTCTATTACTAATTTTAGCAATAGTTCCTTTATTTTCAATTCTTTTTCTTTAGACCTTTCGATTCTAGCTTTAATAGATTCTCCTTCTTTCTAAGCAGATCCAAGTATTACTAATAGAACACCTCCAACTTTTTAGAGTAGTTGAGGTTTGTTCTTAGTTCCTATGAATTTTCGATATATAGATAATCTAATTATTTAATTAAATATTTGATTATATCTCTAATATATTTATAATCTAATATTGTTTCGATATTATATATAATATTTAGATTAACTAATTCGATTTCTATAAATAATACATTTAGTACTCCTAATAGTACTAATTCGAATAAGGATATATAGAATACTAAATAGATATTTATTATATCTAATAGTTTTAACTAATAATTAATAATTCCTATTACCTTATCAATCTTGAATAATCCTAGTTTTCTATAATCAAGTTTATTACTTAATCTTTTGATTTCGATATTTCGTTATAATAGATAAACTTTATCCCTCTTTTTAAATATAGGTTCTATATTATATTTTGTATTATAATAAGTTATAATTCTAAATAATATAAATCCTAAATCAAAAGTAAACTACTTTTATAAATCTTTTAACTATTCGATTTATATTATTATTAATTTAATATTAACTTCTTATAATATTAATATTTAATATACTTTAGAATTAAATCTAAAGTTAATATATATTAATATAATCTTTATGGTTTCCGTTTCTAATATATTATATATAATAATTCTATCTAATTGTTTTATCAATAATTTATATAGTATTTAAGATATATTTCTATTATCTAATTAATCCTCTCTATTTGACTATCTATTTATAAATAGAAAGCTATCAATAGCTTTCTTTTAATATATATTAATACTAATAAAGTAATCCAGAATTTCAAAATAAAGAGCTTATCTCTATCCAAGATTATCTCATCTAGTACTCTATATATACTTACTATAATTCTAAAAAATATATATACTAATTACTCAACAATCCATATTTCTTTGAATAATATTATATATACAAATTTTATTAATCAATCTACTATATTAAGTATTACATTATATTCAATTCCTATAATAGAATCTTTCGAAAATAGTAATTTGATTATAAAGTCCTTTATAATAAACTTCTATAATTAAAAAGATATATCTAAGGTCTAAAATGTTACGATGGGTAACATTGGATCACGTGACAAGTGTCATGTGACAGGACGT
>JBBMOJ010000855.1:0-10021 GCA_038090695.1 Sclerotinia spermophila | reverse complement strand
TCTCCTCCTCTCTCCTCCTCTCTCCTCCTCTCTCCTCCTCTCTCCTCCTCTCTCCCTTCCCATCCCATCTCTACCCTATCACTACTCTATCTACTATCTTTCACACTTCAAATAATCTCTTTCTTATTATCTTTAGTTCAAATCCAATCCCAATCCCAATTCAAATTCAAATCATTTATAGTTAAGTTAGTTGGGTTGTTAATATTCTATATTGTTAGTAATTAGTAATTAGTATTTAGTTAGGTTCTTAATATTATATATTATATTAATTTATATCATCTCATATACATCACCTCTATATCAACTCGTATTAACTCACATCAATTCACATCCATCACCTCTATATCAACTCACTCACATAACTCACTCACACAACTCAAATCCCAAACACAAAAATGTTTATAAATATTTTGATTTTTCACTCCCCCCCTCCTACTAAAACTATCTAATCTCTACTTGCTTTCATTATGCAAGTCATAATACTATTTTTCCGTATTGCCCCCCCCCCCCCCAAACTTTTAATCATCCACTGCTTATCCTTCCCCCATTCCATTTCCCATCCATTCAGATCATATACAAAGATTCATGCTTCCTTTCGAAAGTTCATGATCTTAATCTCTCAAAAGAGGAAAAGCAAGAACCTTAAAAAAAATCCCAAGGACTTTCTTAAAAATCCATGTGGTATCATCCCAACGCCAGTTGAAATAAAATCCGCTGGTATCAAAACATTCTTTGAAAAGAAACCATTCAATTTCCTTCATATCACTTTTCCTCAAAGAAAAAAAAAAAGCTTTTGTGTAAAATGAAGAAAAAAGAGACTCAAAAGAACACCGATCCATAATTTCCCATTCCATTCCAGTGTTCTTTCCATCCCTCAAAATATGTATGGAAGTTATTGACCTTTTTCTTCCAAGTCGCTATGTGAATATGTAAAAGAAGAAACGAAAAGAGAAAAAAAAAAAAGGCAAAACAAATATTTCCCCTTAATCCTGTGTTTGTAAAAAAAAAAAAAAACATTCGCTATAATGCAAAGTAAAGGGAGAAAAAAGCAAAAAGACATTAATTCGTGCCCAATGCTATGACCATGTAAAACTTCCACACGTCTTGTTTCTATGCCAAGAAACTCCATGACGATGAATGCAATGTTGACTGTGAAGTCGATGTTAAGACTTTATATGTACCAGAATGTAATATAAGTCAAACGTATAAATTGTTGTATACTGATGTTGTTTACTCGATGCGCAGATAACCCATTACATTATGCGACTGACACGTAGTATTTTTCGGAAATCTACCATCCTTTGGAATGATATTCTCCTAACCCTTGACTGAAATATTGATTCCAACTCGAGTTAAGAGCTTGATCATCCTTATCCATATAAACTCCTTCGGGGTATTGTTTAAGGTTTGCAACATCATGTGCAGTATGTCTTCGTTTAAGAGCGGCAGCGGCTTCATTAACTGATGACTTTTGTCTTCTTTCCCAAAGTAAATTTTGTCGAAGACTGACGGTCAATTCAGTGGCGAGCATGTTTCGTCTTGTAGTTCTTGGTGAGAGTGCTTGTTGATGTGCGGTAGTGTTGGTGGTGGTTTTGATAATAGGTTGAGCTCCACGTGGAACTTCAGCAATTGGTTTGAGATCTCTCATCATCAGTGGAGTCTCATCGGATTCTGGTGATGCTGCAAGAGAAGGACCATTGGGTGAAGAGTTTCGGGATCTGCGAAGAGCTGGGGTAGATCGAGAAGCCTCGGTGGCAAGTGCTTGAGCACGATCGTTTTGATGAAGCATGGTTGTGATTAATGATCGTCTGGAGGTAAGTTGAGGTCTTGAATCGACTCGTTGAAAGAAGGTCTTATCATCGATACTGGCGTTTCCAGACTCCTCAACTGAATCTTCCCAATCAGAAGAATCATCATCGTCGTCAATGGCAGATTCATCGACATCATCCTCATCGTCTGTCTCAAAGACATCGTCATCGAATGCTTCCTCTTGAATGGTTCGAGTGGCAACCTCTTCTTGAAATGAGGTTTGCTTCTTAGCCAAAGGCTTTTGAAGTTTGTCAGTTAATGCGCTACGTGGTTGCATTCTGTTTGGTAAAGAGCTCTCGTCTTCATTTGATGATCCACCGAAACTGAATTTCGCTGGCTTCTTCTTTGGTTGAAGTGTTAATGGTTGGTCATCCATGGAAGCGGCTTGTTCACTAAGTGAGTCTTCACCGGAAGATCCACCAAGAGCGAACATTTGCTTCTTCTTGGGTGGGAGGGCTTTGGAATCGGTTGCGAGAATATCGGCAGTGGGTATTGAGGATGGTACGTTATTGAGTGGTATTGAACGCATGGAACTGCTGACATGCGAAGGTGAGAGGGAGAAACCTTTGACCACGGAAGTGGCACTCTTGTCCGAGTTACTAGTGGTTGATTCAATGGTGGCAAATTGAGTTGACGAGTTGGTTGAGAATGACTCATTTGATGGCATGACCGATAATTCGTATGTTGGTTGAATGAATTCTGGAATTCTCTCGGCGAGTGGCGCAAGGTAAGGTGTCGTGATTGTAAGAGGAGCCAAATCTTTCTTTTCCTTGATAGTGATAACCATCTTTTCGAGATCATCCGGTGTAATATGACGTTCCTTTCCACGACTCCTGCTATTGCAAGAATCTTGTCTTTGAATTTGTCGACGGGAAATATCGAGAGGGGCAGCATCAGAACTGTCTTCGAATTCAATGGCCTCTTCATCAACGAGTGAATCTAAGCTTCCACTTAATTCTGGAACGTTGTTTGAATCTAGACCTGCGGAACTTCTTGAGGATCTTGAAATCATGGGGGTAGTGGCATTTGCTTCCGAAGTGGGTTCACAACAAAAGGTTTCTCGGTTCCATAATCTCCAACTTAAGTTTTCTAATCTTTGACCTTCTTCTAAGGATCCAGCACACCTTGAGAAAACTGTTTGAGGGATGTGAGTTAGTCTATTGAATCATAGGAATGTCAAAACGCAGATGAGGTCATGATTGAATGATAGCCAGAGTATAAGTCGAAGAACTTACCAGTCCACATGCTGTAAAGGTTTTCAACATTTCTAGTATCGACTTTATGAATGAGTCCGGCATCAACGGTTAAAACCGGCGCATTTAATCTGGAAGGCATGATGATTATGATTGATTTAATTTCTGCTCGAACGCACGAGCTGTTATGAAAGTGAAGGCACGACTGCGGGAAGAAGTCGCGATTATGATCGCGAAATGGTGGAGGAATGTTGTTGGATTTGTTTTGTTGTTGAATTGTATTTTGGTAACGGTATTGAAAGGGAATTGAAATTGATTCAAATTGGTTGAGGCGGTATCGAAGAGGAAGGTTGAATAATCGGTCGATTGAGGAAAAGTATTCGAGGAGAAGTGATGTAGATGTAGATGTAGATGTAGTTGTAGGTTTACGTTGGAGGGTTGGAGGGTTGGAAAAGTGGAGGAAGGAAAAACAGGTTGATGGAGCGAATGTGGGTGAAGGTATAAGTAGTAATAAGTATGAAATAAGCGTTTTCGGAATAAATCGGTTTTTGGGTCCGTTTTAATCGATTTTCTGGCGAACTGCAGGGATGGATGGATGGTGAAGTTAACGGAATTGGAGGAGAAGAATCGATATTTAATCTGGAAACTTTCTTTTGAATATATTCTTTTATCGTTACACTTTGGAATGTGAATGAATATATTGTATTGTGAACGTTATTCTTCTCTTTTCTTCTCATATCATATCATATCATATCATACGAACAAAGTACTTATTATAGTCGGTGAATTAAAATCAAGTCAAGTTCATGTTTGGAGTGAGTGAGTGAGAGAGAGAGGGGTGAGAGAATGATCGGTCAGACTAGGGTTATGAGTAAGTGAGAGAAGTGAAAGTGAAGAAAAGAAGGGAAAAAAGGGCTAGATCTTTTGCTAATGTTTGCATTTTTTCTGACTTCTCTTCCCCGGTGGAGTGGATATGTCTGTATGGGTGGGTGGATGGATGGGTGCGTGGGTGCGTGGGTGGTTGAGGATGAGAGTGAAGTATGAAAAAGTGTTAAGGTGTGAGTATTTTTGAGGGAAAGCATCAAAGAGATTAAATCATTAGTGTCATGAAGAAATTACTCCTTTTGAAAGAAATAATGTCCAATATAGGATTAGATCATACTAGAATTACATCCATGATCGATCTATTCCCAATCGGTCAATTCTTGATCATTCACCTCCTTTCACTTTATTCCTTGATGTGGTTAAACAAACGGCCCTTTTGACGGCCAAAAATCAATGAATCTAATCCTATTCAAGGAAGTTACGTGAGTCTTAAGTGAAATGGGGGAAATTGTCAAGGAGTTCAATCATGTGGCTCAAGAACCTGAAGATCGGTTCCAAACTTTCCACATCCTGGTCTTTATCTTTTTTATCGATTTTTTACCCCTGGTTATGATGGAAAGAGTAATAATTGATATGTACTAATCCACATGAGGATATAATTTGGAAAGACCAGAAATGACTCTTTTCCATATGAAGTACTACTGTACATGTGACTCAATTCATCAATCATGATAACTCATACGCCGACGAAGGTCATTTATTGCTTTCGGATTCAATCACTTTTATGATTATGGCTCTCGAGTGGCTATGGTTATGGCTGTTTTGAGTGAAGGGTTTGCATTCGGGTGTGAAATTAGATTCAAATTCAATCAATCCACCTTAACTCACTCATATCAATTCTATCCATATCAATTGGGTAAATCGGACGGTAGATGATGAATCCCTTCAATTATGCGCAATACAGGTACGTACCGTTCAATCATATCACATATACATATACACGCCGAGAAACATACACGCCGAGGCTTTCTTTCCAGTCTCTCATTTACTCACTCCTCCACATAAAACAGATCATGAGGAATCCCAATCCCAATCCCAATCCCAAATCTTTTAACTTTGCCGCAATGTAATCCATAGGTAAATGTACGCCTCATTTGGTGGCTATGATCCCCCTCCATCCAAGGGTGAAGCCACTAACTTCTATACTATACTACTATTTCTCAAATCATATCATCCACAAGTATCACCATGAATCAATGATATCCTATCCGAGGCTACGGGTGTTTTCATAAGGGAAGGGGATTGGAGAGGGATGTGAATCCGCATTCATAACCACATGATTCATTTACTGTAGTAAAGTATAGTATAGTATAGTATAGTATAGTATAGTAACACGGGAACCCTTTTCCCAGCCTCCATCTCGAAATCTGAACACTGATGATATGGATAGTTTAATATTGATGGAATTGGTTGAGTCTACTGATTGATTGATACTTACTGTACATACTGGATGTTTTGAATTGTTATGCTATTCGAATGCTCTATTTGCACCCATCAGATGGACTTTTTGTCATACAGACATAGAGACATACATACATACACATCCCACGTCCATCCCACACAGCCCATTTTCTCCATCTTTCAACCCCATTCATTTATGAATAAATGGGTACTGTATCTTGAAGTATCTTCAAATCATATATTATCTATAAATCTCCAATCTAACTTTCTATTTGTATAACCTTACTAATAAGCTTTTTTAATCCCATTCTATTATATCATATATACCATCTCCTCCCTCACCAATCCATCACCCACCCCCTCCAAATGACCACTCTCACTCTCACTCTGACTCCCAAACCCAAATTTCTAATCAATCCCATCCATCCCACAAACCCCTAACCAACCTACTGAAACCATTCTGAAAATCTTCCCGAAGATCTTCCTGCAGGGACCTCTTTCTTCCGTCTTAAGTTACTAAGATGTGTGTTATATGTATGTTAGTTGTATATAGGTAGTTTTATATGGTTGAGTGGTATTTATATATATCTATTATATTTTACACTATATGTATATATTCCACACTATTTATACACTATACACATAAATACATATATACACATACGTACCACTCCACATACTATACTATACTATTTATTCACTACTTACTCTCTATTCACCATTTTCGCCACCTATCCACCCAAATCACACTATCCTAACTAACACCCTAAACACACTACACTACACTACACTATCATGAAAACGAACCACACCACTCTATACTAACACCCTAAACATACTATATTTTACTATACTATCACATCCTCACTAATACCAAACCCTCCAACCTACACACCAAAGCACAACTAACTAAACTAATTCACTTCCCCTTCCACATCCACATCCCGAAACAGATACCGCCACAGAGGAGCGAGGGAGGGGGAGAGGGTTCATTCTGTATGTTTTCTTTGGTGTGATATCTCTATCTATCTATCTATCATACATATATACATATCTCGTGTAAATAAATCTTTAGATTAAGGTTAGTTATATGTAAGATTTACTCGTACGGGACGAAGAGTGGGAATCGAAATTGAGGATAGGGATGAGGATGATATTATGAATTCAGAAGATATGGTATCGACATCAAGGTCCGAGGTGTGAGCGATAACTGTGACTATGAGTGAGAAAGATCGAGATTGGGATTGGGATTGGGATAGATAGAGAATCAATAGATGTATATATATATAGCTTATAGCTTATAACAAAGACAGAAGGGAGGAAAAGTCACGTGATATGGATATGGATGTGGTTGATGTTTTGAGTGATGTTTATATCTATAACTGCTCGTATGAAGGGTTGATATTGCAATTGAAATTGAAATTGAAATTGAGAGGTTGATATTGGAAGGTAGGAAGGAAGGGAAGGGAAGGGAAGGTTTTATCGGGTAGTTATTTCATTTTTTCTGTGATGTTGTTTTCTATGGTTGGGCTTGGTGGCTAGATGGTAGATGTTAGATATCTCACCTCCTTACCTTGCTTTACCTCGCTTTATACTATAACCTCGTTATCCATCCGCCAATCCATCTATCCAACAAATATTCCATCCATCCATCATCCATCTATCCGTTCAAACAGTATATCTATCCAACAATTAACAACCCTTCTATCTAACATCCATCCAGCCCTCTCAGCAATACCCCAACCTAACCAGCAATTTCCCATCCCAAAAGACCTCGGTATTATACCAACTTTTTCATATCACCTCACCTCATCTCATCTCCTACATCAAATCCCAATCTCACCCTCACCCTCAACCTCACCTCACCCCCAAATCAAATCAAACCAAACCAACACTCCGCAAACCCATCGGGACTCAATACCGAAGCGAAACCGGAAGGATAAGAAACTTGGCTGCGTTCGTTTATATCCTAATCGGGCAACCTTATTTTCCCCCTTTTTCAAAAAAACATCTTATTCCGTATTGATTTTCGTAGTTTCAATACTTACGAGTCTTTAAGTGAACGAAGAGAATAAGATAACAGAAGCAAATTGGAATCTACCCACCCACCCACCTCCATATATCCACCAGGGGAAACACCAAAAAACAATCTAGTAACCACCCTCTCCCCCAGATGTTACCACCATTCCCCGTACAACCAAACCCAACCAAGATGTATGTATGTACAATCGTGTAATACCTTGTATTCTGCCCCTCTTCTTTTCCTGGAGAATTTTGCGGATTCCGATGTTCATATGTGTATATATTCGTTCGTATCTGCTTGTGTATGTGTATGAGGTGTATAGTGATATTATGGGAGCTGCTTTTAGAGTTATATGGAGGTGTTTAGAGATCTCTTGAGGTGGTTTAGATTAGATTTCAAGTAGGAATTCAATAAAATTATAACTAGTTGTAATTCTCATAATTATAGTAATAAAACTAATGATTGTTTTTGAGTATGAAGCTTTATATTGTAATAAAATCTATTCCCTTATATAAACCTTTGTCCTTATTTGGATAGTCTGGATAGATTATCTATCCTGTTTATTTATTATGTAATACTTATTCTGTGATCTATATGATATTATTATTTATTTAATTTATACTTATTAGATAATCTATAACCGCTATCCCTCCTATACCTATTATAGAGTAGATGCTAATAAAAGATAGATACTTATCTTTTAATTATTAATTATATATTCGGTTATTACTATTCTTTAGTTACCCTTTAATCTAATTATCCCTATAGCATTGTTTTTATAGGTTCCAATATCAAGGCCTTAGGTTTATATTATAATTCATATTACAATACGGGTACCTCCATAATACTATCCCCTTCCTAAACTAGCACTTATCCCAAATGTTTATATAACGGGGTTCCCCTATATCAATATCTCACTAATTAACTAACTACTTCTTCCTTTCAATATACTAATTGAGTATACCAAAAAACAAACAAAACAAATATCCCTTGATTAATAAATTAAAAAGTTAGGAATCGAAATAGTTGTATACTCTTATTATAAAAAATCCAACAAATATTATATTGAAATGAAAATTGATTCTAACGTTGGCCACTGTGCTGAATATTATAAGCAGAGCAAAACCTGTGATATGAGAGAATAAAATCAAATGCTTTCCATATCAGATTGGAAGTCTATTAATCATTAGCATTAATGCCTTTACAACAAAAAGGAAAAGACTATAACTAAAATTCTTCGTTTATATAAACAACAACAATTTCTGGATGAACATAAAAAAAAGATAATAACTATTAGTTTTAGTTCTATAAATAAGCTTGATACTCTAGAAGAAAAGGAAAAGCTAGAAAAGGAGCATATAGATAAAGAAACTATAGATATTGCTACACCTGTTCCTAATAATTCCTTCTGCTTCAACTTCTTCGATTCTTCGTTATCTCCATTATCTAATATCAAGCTTGAGACTTTACTAATAGATATAAATACTTCAAATGGAATACCTATAGTTTTTTAGGGTAACTAAAATCCTTCTTAAGTTCCTATATATTTTCCGAATATAGATAGTCTAACTATTTAATTAAATATTTGATTTTGCCTCTAACATATTTACAATCTAATATTATTTCAATATTATATATAGTATTAAGGTTAACTAGTTTAATTTCTATAAATAGCGTATTTAGTACTTCTAATAGTACTAGTTCAAATAAGGATATATAGAATACTGAGTGAATATTCATTATATCTAGTAATTTCAATTGATAATTAACCATTTGTTACGGGAGCTGCCTCTAGGGTCACGTGGAAGTGTCTAGAGATCTCTCGAGGTGGTTTAGACTAGACTTCAAGTAGGAATTCGATAAGGTTGATAACTGGTTGCAATTCTCGTAACTATAGTATAAAACTAATGATTGTTCTTGAGCACGAAGCTCTACATTGTAATGAAATCCATTCCCTTATATAGACCTTCGTTCTTTGTCGTCCCATCGTTCCCACTCACCCGGGACGGTGGGAGTGATGGGATCCCACTGATCCCACTGATATAAATCGATGGGACCGATGGGACAACCCATCACGTGATTTGCTAATCAGCTGACTAAGTAGAGGTATCGTAACACCATTCCTATTACCTTATCAATCTTAAATAGTCCTAGTTTCCTATAGTCAAGTTTATTACTTGGTCTTTTAGTTTTGATATTTTATCATAGCAAATAAACTTTATCCCCCTTTTTAAGTGTAAGTTCCATATTATATTTCGTATTATAGTACACTACTATTCTAGATAATATAAATCTTAAATCAAAAGCAAGCTGCTTTTACAAATCTTTCAATTGTTTGACCTATATTATTACTGATTCGATATTAATTTCTTATAATATCGATATTTGATATACTCTAGAATTAAACCTAAAGTTAGTGTATACCAGTATTATCTTTATAGTTTCTATTTCTAATATATTATATATAAACTATACCATAGATAATAGTTCTATCCAATTATCTTATCAATAATTTACATAGCATCTAAAATATACTTCCATTATCTGATTGGTCCTCTCTATTTGATCATCTATTTATAAATGGAAGGCTATCGATAGCTTTCTTTTAACATCTATAAGTATTAATAAGGTAATCCAGAATTTCGAGGTAAAGAGCTTATTGTTACGGGAGCTGCCTCTAGGGTCACGTGGAAGTGTCTAGAGATCTCTC
>JBBMOJ010000854.1:0-10025 GCA_038090695.1 Sclerotinia spermophila | reverse complement strand
AATCCCGTGATTTCCTGATCATGTGACTCGGTATGTTGGATGCCGTCATAACAATCTGCTTCTCAATCTATTCAAATTTGCAATACTTTTTTAATAATCAATATAATAATTCAGCTTTTTATATAAATATTTTGATTCAAATTCTATAATATATATATACACCAAGAAATATACAGATTTCTATAATACTTTTTGGTTCTAGCTATTTAATAATCTTTATAACTTTGGATTGATTAGGGCTTTATTCTTTAAATCCAATTATATATTCGATTATTTCTATTCTATTATAATATCATTTCGATTTGGCTTCGATAGAGTAGCTAGTATATTCAAAATACTCGAATATACAATCAATCCTTTAAATATATTCTAGAATAAATCTTTATATTCTAGGGACTACTTCTATATTATCATAATCTATTTTAGAACTTTTAATTCCAATATCATTTAAGAATAATATCGTTATTATTAGAATCAAATCATTAAGGATCTTTATAATTATCTAATAAAACTATACAATCGAATTTATAATATCTTATAATAAAGTAATATATCAAAGAAAACCAAACAGTATTTAAAATATAATTATATTCTGGTTTTCAAAAGCAAAAGGAATTTGATTGTAATTAGAAAAGAAGTTAATTAAAGAAACTATTATATATCCTACGAAATTTTCTATAAAGATATTTATATTAGGAAATAGATTTATATTCCTAATCGAATATTAGTTAAATTCAATAATAGTATTAATTATCTAGTATATATCTAAAATTTTCTTTTTTACTAGAAACTATAAATTATAGTAAAGTCCTTTATAAAACTCGAAAATTCTTTATCTTATTTAGTCTCAAAGTATTTCAATTATAATTCCAATTAATACTTTAGGTATTAGGAATCCAGAGGTTTGTTAAGTTTTGTAAAATATTATTCTAATATTTTGTAATAGAGCAATCTCTAATTAAACTTTTTTTATATATATCTAATTAAAGATTAAAATACTTTTATAATTGATTAAGTAGGCTATAAAAAGATCTTTTTCTAAATCTATTAAGATTTTCCTATAATCGAATTCTTTTATATATTTAGGAGTTAAGTGATATCCTAATAATTCTTTATTGAAATAGAGTATAAAAAACTTACTCTATCTTTTAGAGGGTTATTAGTAGGGATACCTTATTCTAGCTTTTTCGAACTAATCCTTTTTTCCTTCTAGTCCTTTGTTTATAGGGTTTTCTAATTTATTAGAAGATTGGATCTTAATAGCTTTATTCTTATATATCATATAGACTTACTCCAATCCGTTTTTTGTAAATTCCTTAGTTAACAATCTTTTCAAACTTCCTAATATTATTGCTTATTGATTAAGATATGAATCTCTCAGAATAGTATTATAGAAATTCTAGAAATTTGAATTTAAGCTATTATAGATTGGGGTAATAATTGATTGTTTTAACTAGTGCTTTTGTTCTAGTAATACAAAGTTGCTAAATTTTTGAAGTATTAAATCCAAATCAATATACTTCCCCTATTATATACTAGTTTTTAATAGTTTCCTGAATATAGAATGGTTTGTATATCAGTAGTCTAGATATTAGTTTGGATTTATTATCATTTATGATAATCAAATATTATATTTTATTCTTATATATAAACCCAACTTCTTTAATAAGAAACTATAGTATTCCTAATAACAAGTTGTTTTGTACTTTATTTATAACAAAGATATTAATAATATTTGAAACATCTCCTAAAGCAACTTGAATATTTCAACAAATATTTAATAACAATAGCTCATTTGAATCAATTTCTATAATAGTTGTAATAATAGGGTTTACTAGTAGATTGAATTTCGATATCAATTCTATACTTATAATATTAATTGTTGATTCTAAATCTGATATAGTTTTAATAGGTCCTTCCCTATTTATTGTAATTCTAATTCTTAAAAGGTTTTAATAATCTTTTTTTATAAAAAAGATCTCATCTTTAAAAGTAGTATACCCTATAATATTAACTTTTTCTATATTATAAATTTCCTTTATATAATAAATCTCTTTTATACCCCTATTCTCTTTTCAAGATTTCGGTTTAAGATTAGTTAAAAAATTATTGATAAAGTTAATACATTCTATAATAATTTAAAACAATCTCAAAAGATTATTTATCTTTATAATCTATAGTTTCTATAGATTCAGGGCCTTTTGTATTATTAAACTAAAAGGAATACTTATTATTATTGAAAAGATATCTCAATTTAAATCCTCTATTATTCTATATAGATTGATTATAATCTTTAATATATATTTACATTTAGGTTTCTTTATTATATTAATTACCTTTTCATACTTTATCTCCGGAATTTAAATCTTCTTAACCTTTATAAACTCGCCTAAAACATTCTTTTCCTTTATAGAATATTAAATAGTTTCCTCGAATATAGGAAGTCCTATATCGATAAATAGAAAGTATATGTATTTCAATACTTTCTTTTTGAGATTACTAGTTGGGGCTTTTAGGATTTTCGTTATAGGCTTAGTAATCTTGTTTGGGTTATTATAGTATAATAGCCGATTTCTCTTTTTGAATTCAATCTGAGCGGTGTTAATATAATCTAAGTATATATAAATAGGTTTGTTATTGATATATAATACCTTTTCTAATTATATATCTTTAATAAAGTGGACTACCTTATTACAACCTTTATTCAATTCTATTTATCCAAGGTTTGTAGCTTTTATATATATAATCAGGTTTCCCAGGAAATTGATTAGTATAAAAGTAGTATAGCTTTTGAAATATAGTATTAGTCTCGAAGTAACAACACCTGCTCTTGTGGTAGTGACAAGTCCCCTTGGCACTTCTTTCAATGCCCGATCAACAATGAGATGCGAGCCGACTGGCCACTCACACCCAACCGGATTCGTACCGAATGGGATGCGGTTGTGTATATAAAACGCGTTTTGCGATTTCAAAATGGTTTCATCAAACTTCTTTCCGGATCTAGATTCTATTCTCAGATCTATTTAAATTTTGTATAAGATATACAACTCTTATATTCTGCTTACTTACTACGAAGAAGAGTGCTTTATTATAATAATCAAAACTTTGTACCAATCAATTATATATATTATAAACGCTTTTCCAATCAATTATAATCACTTCTTATACCTGCTAATATTCAGATGATATATGATAGCTAGATCTATGGATTAAGATAATAACTATAAGAATGAGATAGCTATTGGGCTGCTGTATGTAGAACTGAGTAGAGGAATATTGGGAGTAGGAAATACCCGATTAACTATTATTATACTATTATAAGCGGCCGAAGTGCTAGCGCTTCGTAGGCCCGCTTATGAGTATGTCTAGAATACCCCTAGGGAGGTCAGATATTAGATGTTAATCACTATAAATAAATAAATAAATTAGTCTCGAAGTAGATCTTATAGTCTTTAATATTATTTATCTTATTCAAAAGAAAAAACTTTGTTATTAGGATTCGACTATTAACTTGAATTATCCTTGTATTTGTATTTATATTTATTGTTAGTCTAGTTTTTTCAGTTCTCATTTCTTTTTCTTTGATTATTGTAATAAATGCTTTCAGAGTTTTTGTAAGACTATCTATTTCATTATCTTTTACAATTATTAACAACTTTAAAGATTTAGATTTCTTGATTAAAGTAATTAAGTCGATTAGTTTATTGAGTTTAAAGTTTTTGTTATTATGATTAAAATCGATAAAATTAAATTAAAATTTATTCTCTATATATATAATTATCTAATTATAGATTTTATTTCAATTAATAATATTTGGTCTTTTTAAATTGCATTTTATACTATTAATGTATTTATAGGACGTTCTTTTTGGGATATTTTTTAGAAATGTTTTTGTAAGATTATTCTTAATTAAAGTTTTGTTTTTAATCAAGTATTAAGTGATTTGATTGAATTAGTAGGTGAATTTAATAATACTATTGTAAATTGTATTTCTATTATATCGATATTTCTTGGTAAGGCGATAGATATATTTTTGTGAGTATATTTTTTAATAAATATTGGTATTTAGGTATTCCTTAAAGAAAGTAAATTTAAATTATTATTTCTAATTAAAACTTTTGGATTGTTATTTTTTTATTGTTTTAATTTCATTATAAAGGATTTATTTGATTTGAAAAGGAATATAGATACAAAAATCTTTATTGGTTATATAATAGGTATAATGAAATTGTTTTATATTTTTGTATTATTTAATAGTATTAAATCCTTAAAATTAAGGTATTCCTTTTTATTTAGGGAATGGAAGTGGTGGAGTATTTGATCTAGAGAAATACTTTATAAAATAAGTAAATTAAATAATATTGAAATTACTTACAAAAGAAGATAAAATTGAATTGAAATCTTTTTTGTATTTATTTTTTACCCTTTTTAAAAGATTGATAGGAGGTATATAAAATCTATGAGATAATGATATAGGGTTAGATTAGTCAATTATATTTCTTTTAGGGAAAGGGTTTCTATTTTGATTGATATTAATATTATTTAGGTTTTCATTATCAAAAAGTAATTCGATAGTTTTAGAGCTTAAGAAAGATTATTTCTATATAGAATCCAAGCTTTGTAATTAATCAAATCCTTTAGGATTTATTTTTATTTCTTTAATAGATATTGTAATAATAAGTATAAAAGTATTTTGTAAAATTTTATAAGAAAATAGTTATATAATTAAGAAAAAAATATTTTAATAAGAAATGACTTGGGTTATATAACTTTCTTTCTATACTCTTCTAATGAAATATCGAATCTGAGTATCTAATTGATAATTTTATATTAATAGTGCAAAGTTGTTAATACAAACTTTTCTTTTCTCTATTTCTCTTCATCTAATTTTAATATTTATATTCTCAAACCACTTTTTGCTAATTGAAAGTATTATTTTGATTTGGCTTATTATTAATAAAAATCTTATATCAAATATATATACTTTTTTTGTATAGAATATTATTGTATTTATACCAAACAGTGTTTCTCTTATTTACTAAATTACTTACTTAACAAAACCCAATCCTATACAATATATTCTATAAAAATAACTATACTAATCACTTTCAAAATAGTTTTTATATTCAATTTTAATATTAATTATAATATAAAAATTGTTTTAAAAATAATTACTATATACAAATATCTCCTAGAATAAATTAGGGTTCTGATTGTTTAAGCTTTTTGAACCCGGAATCTTCTAATCAATTTTTATCGATACTCCGACTTTTATAGTTTAACAATTTGAAAATATCGATATCAATATTAGCGAGACTTACAATATACTATATTAAGTTATATTAAAGTAGATATTATAACAAAGTATTCTAATCTCGATATTACTTTCAAATTATATATCGATTTGAAGGGTTTTTAGAGTATTCCAGTTTTCCTTATCTCATTATTACTAAAATAAAAATATTATTTCAATCTATTGTAAATCCTATATTCCTTTTTCTTAACTTTCCCTTAGTTATAATAATTCCTATTGTTTTTCAAAGCAATTTAAAAGTTCAGATTTATATATAGCTTTTTGACCTTTCAATATTCTTTTTTGTATAGATTACTAATATAAAAGAATAAAAGGTGGTATAGATTATATAAAAAATCCTTTGTATAATATTATAGACTAAGTTTAAATACAATATATAAAGAGTAAATAGAATTACGAAATATATAATAATAGTGAAATAAGAAAAGAGGAAAGAGATAATATATGTATTTATGTAACAAATATAGAGAGTCAAAATAGGTGGTAGGAATTTGATTGTCGTGTTTAGGCTATCTGAAGATGGACTATAAATACTGGCTATACGAGGTCACCTGATGGTTGGGTCATGTGATGGGTCACGTGATCTGATAACAGTAATATTATAATCTATATATAGATTAAGCAAACATAATATTATTATTCACTTTTCTATATTATATAATATAATATTATTCGAAAAAAATATATAGATATTAAACTCCAATTATTCAATTACCTCAACAATTCGATATTATTATTATTATCTATAAAAGAAAATCCTCAAAAGAGATTTGGGATACATTATTATTAATCAAAATATTCCTTTGAAATATTTATTGAGTAAATAATTATTATAAATTAATTATAAAAGATTGTAATAAAGATATTGATAATAATTATAAATCAACCAATTCTAAGAATATATTTATCGAACTATTTTTTATTCTTAATAGAGATTACTATTATACTATAACCTACAATAGTAATATAGTTTTATAAGCTTATATAATCTAAAATCAACCCACTTTATATCCGGCATTTATTAACAAAGTTGCTAGCTAAAAATGAAAGCAACCAAATCCAATAAAAAAACTATTATTATTATTAACAATACCTTTACTAATATAATTATTAAATCTCAATCCAAATATAGAAGATATCTATTAGTTCTAGATTTCAAGTTTTATATCTTTTTATAAATAGAATAATATTTAAATTATAAAGATAATATAGAAAGAATTAAACTAAGCCAAAAAAGTTTAATATAAATTAAGCTTTACATTTAAATACAATTTTGATTTTGATAAGCAAAGTTGTAAATGTATTTTTTAAGGAAAAGGTATTATTATTAAAGCTTTAATAATAATATTAATATATTTATATAATTTCGTTTAAGATTATTATCAATAGGATTATTTAAATAAGATTATAGAAATTGATATAGCAAAGTTTTTTATTGGGAAATCGAATCTCAATGATAACGAAATACGAAATAAATTATTCTTTTAATTGTAGGACAAGCTATTAGTTTTTTTGTTTCAAAATATTGAAGTCTTATTTCTATAAAGAGCTTGGGATTATAAGATTGAATTTATACTAGATAAAGAATTATTATATTTCAAGAATAAACTACTTTCACTTTTAGAATTTGAAATAGTTAGAAAATGAATTAACAAAAACCTTTCCAAGGGATTCATTTGGAAATCGTGTTTCTATAATACTGTATTATTACTTTTAACAATAAAACCAAATAGAGGAGTTCGCATTTGTTAAAACTATTATAGTTTAAATAATATTATTATTAAGAATCGTTATCCTTTATTTATTATAAGGGAAATACTTAATGCTTTGTATAATATAAAAGTATATTCTAAATTGAATATCATTATTGTATTTAATAAACTCTATATCGTAGAGGGGGATAAATAGAAAACAGTATTTATTTTACATTTCAGTCTATTCGAATTATTAGTAATACTTTTTGGATTATATAATATACTAATATAAAAGAGTAGAAGGTAGTATAGATCACATAAAGAATCCTTTGCATAATACTATAGACTAAACTTAAATATAATATATAAAGAGTAAACAGAACTATGAAATATACAATAACAACGAAATAAGAAAAAGGGAAAGAAGTAATATATACATTTATATAATAAATATAGGGAATTAAAATAGGTAATAAGAACTTCAATATTATTTCTAAATTATCTAAAAATAAACTATAAATACTAGCTACCCAAGATCACCTAATAATTGGATCATATAATAAATTATATAATCTGCTTATATTCGTCCCCACCTAAGAGTCTTGATCATACCAATCAAATAAGAATACCCAAACAAATCCCACAATTAACACCCGAAATCCTTATAGCTACTTAACAACTTTGTACTACAATACAAAGTTAATATTATCTTAGCCTTTAATATTCTTATTCGAAAAAAGGAATTTTATTATTGGAACTCGATTACTGATTTATATTGTTTTTATATTTATATCAATTATCAATCCAGTTCTTTCTACTTTTATTACTTTTTCTTTAACTATCGTAATAAATACTTCCAAAGCTTTTGTAAGACTATCTATTCTATTATCTTTCATAATTATTAGCAACTTTAAAGATTTAGCTCTTTTAATTAAAGTAATAGAATCGATTAGTTTATCGAATCTAGGGTCTTCATTACTATTACTAGAATCGATAAGATTAAACAGGGATTTGTTCTCTATATATATAATTATTCAGTTATAAATCTTATTCTAATTAATAGTATTTAATTTCTTCAAATTACATTTTATATTATTAATACACTTATAGAACACTCTCTTTAGAAATGTTTCTATAAGGTTATTCTTAATTGAAGCTTTATCCCTAATCAAATATTAGACGATTTAATTAAATTGATAAGTGAATCTAATAATGTTATTATAGGTTGTATCTTTATTATATCGATATTTCTTAATAAGGCAATAGATATATTCCTATAAGTATATTTTTTGATAGATATTAGTATTTAAATATTCTTTAAGGAAAACAGGTTTGAATTATTATTTCCAATAGAAGTCTTCGAGTTACTATTCCTTTATTGTTTTAACTTTATTATAAAGCGTTTTTTCAATCTGAAAAGGAATACAAATACGAAAATCTTTATTAATTATATAATAGGTATAATGAAACTATTCTATATCTTTATACTACTCAGTAATATTAGATTCTTAAAATCAAAGCATTCCTTTTTGTTTAGGGAATAGAAGTAATAGAATATTTGATTCAAAGAGATATTCTATAAGATAAATAAGTTAAATAATATTTAGATTATTTATAGGAGAAGGGTTTTTAATTTAATTAATATTAATATCACTTAGGTTTTTATTATTATAAGGTGATTTAATAGCCTTAGAATTTGAGGAAAATGACTTTTGTATAGGGTTTGTTTTATTTTCTTTAATCAATATTATAATAATAAGTATAAAAGTATTTTGTGAATTTTATAAAAAGGTAATTATTCAATTGAAAGAGTAATACTTTAATAAAAAAAGCTTTAGATTATTTAATTTTTCTTTTTATACCTTTCCAAAGGAATATCAGATTTGGGTGTTTAATTAATAACTTTATATTACAATACAAAATTATTAATACAACTTTTCCTCTCCCCCTTTTTTTTTTTTTTTTTTTTGTAATTTTGATTTATTACTAATAAGGATCTTACACTAGATATATACTTTTTCTATATAGAATATTATCTTGTCTATACTAATCAGTAATTCTTTTATTCATTAGATTGCTTATTCAACAAAACCTAATTCCGCTTAATATATTCTACAAAAATAATTGTATTAATTATCTCAAAACAATTTTCATTTTAAATCTTAATATCAATTAATAATAATAAAAATTGTTTTGAAGATAATACTATATATAAATATCTCCTAGAATAAACCAGGGTTTTAATTATTTAAGCTTTTTGAATCTAGAGTTTTCTAATCAACAATTATCAATAATTCGATTTTCATAATCTAATAGTTTAAAAATATAGATACTAATACTAACGAGACTTACAATATACTATATTAGATTATATCAAAATAGATATTACAACAAAGTATTCTTACTTTAATATTGCTTTCAAACTATATTTCGATTTAAAGAGTTTTTGGAATATTCCAGCTTCCCTTATTTTATTATTATTAAATTAAAGATATTATTCCAATCTATTATAAATCCTATATTCCCTTTTCTTAACTTTCTTTCGATTATAATAATTCCTATTATATTCAAAGCAATTTAAAAATTCAGATTTATATATATCTTTCTAACCTTTCAATATTCTTTCCTATATAAATCACTAATATAAAAAAATAGAAAATAGTATAAATCATATAAAGAATCCTTTATATAATACTATAAGCTAAACCTAAATACAATATATAAAGAGTAGATAGGGCTATAATATATACAATAATAACAAAATGAAAAAAGAGAAAGAAGTAATATATATATTTATATAATAAATATAGGGAGTTAAAATAGATAAGTCAACCACCCTACTTTCGGGCCACCCCTCTTTTGGACCACCCTTTACCACCAAAAATTACAAAAATTGACATTTTTAACTTTCTTATTTGTTGATAGAATTTAATAAAAATTTATATATATATAATTAAGATCGTTTTAAACTTATTCTGAAATTTTTAGAATTTTAGGATTTTTCTGGATTGAGATCT
>JBBMOJ010000853.1:0-10041 GCA_038090695.1 Sclerotinia spermophila | reverse complement strand
GGGACAATTCAAGACTGAAAGGTCTTGAAGAAGAGAGTCTATATACTAGATGAATATAATTTGTTATATTAATAAACTGTTACGGGAAGAATGAGTCCTATATAAACCCAATTAGCTACACAGCTATTGAGATGTCCTTTTAGTGTGATAGTTATAAGCCCGGTAGTGTTTATAGTGTAATGGTATTATTTCTTCATTTTCATACGATTGTGCTTTGTAGGTTTTCAGTGGATCTATGTATAAAAAGCATTCCATTAGATCCACTCTCAGGTCTGCTCTGAAGCCCTCTAGATATCAGCCTATCAGATGTATCCATACAGTGATCCTAATTAGATATATCCATATAGTAAACCTAATTTAGTTGTATCTAATAGTGAACCCTAAGTGAATGGTGATAATATTATAAATGGAACGAGACTTGTATATATATAACTCATTTGAGGCTAGTACAGAGAGATTACTGCCTATAACCAGCTAGTCAGCAATCTCAGGGGTGTGTCACAGGAAGAATGAGTCCTATATAAACCTAATTAACTACACAGCTATTAGGACGTCCTTTTAGCGTGATATAAACTAATAAACTAATAAATTCTCTTTAAAGACTATACAAAAATTAAGAGTTATATATTGAAAATAAGAATTTTTTAATATTATATATTAATTTACTATAATTTTGATATAATTTCTCAATAAAATCTCAGAGGGATACTCGCTTTCCCAGACTCGGAACAAGATGACTGATCCATGGAGCATCGACCTCATATCTATAAGATTGAAAACCTTATATAATCAATTCGGAGGATCTGAGTATGAGATAATACGAGGTTGTTGTGATTAGGTGTGATATCACGTGGTGATCAGTCGCACTCGTGACCTTACTAACTTCGGAATATTTCCGATGAAACAATTCCGCTCCAATAGCCCCTCCTTTCGGTTTTCGTAGGGTTATATTATTACCCCAGATTTTGACACGAACACTGCGTTCTATTGATAATTTAGAAAACACCCTCACTTATTGTTTCTCTTCAAACAGCTTCATGAATTGAATTTGTTGCTGTCTTTACCCCCGTTCTGGACTTACTTGGTTTACTTAATTTTAATTACATTGATACAGTAGAATCGCCATACTCAAGGGATACCTGTACAGGCTGTGTAACTGTTCAGTATTTCAGCTCATTGAGTTCCCTTGATATAAACATGTCCAACAATCTGTGTTTACGAGCGGTGAAAGCATATACAAGGAATAGCAGAAAGGTAGTCCGTTGACGTAATCCGGTCCATATCTATTTCTTTTCTAATTGAGATTGTAGCAATCAATATTACTCGCTCGCACATTTGCATCGACTACCCGTCGCAATGAAATAAATAAAGTATTTCCTTCAGCCTCCGAAGCTCTCAAGGATATGAAGCCAGACAGTACAGTTTTATGTGGAGGTTTTGGCCTCTGTGGTGTACCCGACACCCTCATTGATGAAGTCGTCAATAGACCAGAGCTCAAAGGCCTTACTGCGGTTTCGAATAATGCTGGTACAGATGAATCGGGTCTTGGAAAATTATTGAAGACAAAACAGATCAAGAAGATGATTGCAAGCTATATCGGAGAGAACAAAACTTTCGAAAAGATGTACCTGACTGGTGAAGTCGAGCTGGAATTAACACCACAAGGAACCTTGGCAGAGAGATGTGCTTCGGGTGGTAAAGGCATACCTGCTTTCTACACACCTGCTGCATTCGGAACGGTTGTACAAACCGGTGAGCTTCCACTTCGTAACAATCCCGATGGCACACCAAAGGAGCTTTCATGTCCAAAAGATGTAAAAATCTTTCACCGCAAACCATATCTTCTGGAAGAGAGTATTCGAGGCGACTACGCCTTTGTAAAAGCCTGGAAAGCGGATAAACTTGGAAACTGTCAATTCCGGCTAGCAGCTAACAATTTTAATGGTGCAATGGGAAGAAACGCGAAAATGACAATCGTGGAAGCAGAGAGCATCGTGGAGCCAGGAGACATTCCACCGGAAGCAGTACATCTCCCAGGAATTTATGTCAAAAGGGTTATTCAATCTACAACGCCCAAGAATATCGAAAAATTCACTTTTGCAAAAGATCCAAATGACCCAGCGGCGAAGAGTGCCCTGGGTAGTGGCGATACCGCTGCCAAGCGTGAAAGAATTGTTAGGCGTGCCGCAAAAGAATTCAAAAATGGTATGTATGCCAATCTCGGCATAGGAATGCCTATGCTTGCGCCATCTTTTGTTGGCCCAGAAGTCGAAGTGCAACTACAATCGGAAAATGGTATCTTGGGACTAGGTCCTTATCCTCAAAAGGGGTTTGAGGACGCGGATCTCATTAATGCTGGGAAAGAGACTGTGACACTTAACAGTGGTGCTGCAGTCTTTGGTAGTGAGGAGAGCTTTGGGATGATTCGATCCGGAAGAGTGAATTTGACCATATTGGGAGCTATGCAGGTAAGCGGGAATGGTGATCTTGCAAATTGGATGTTACCCGGGAAGATTAAGGGCTTTGGAGGTGCCATGGATTTAGTCAGCAACCCTTCGATGACGAAGGTTGTTGTAACGATGGAGCATTGCGATAAGAAGGGAAATGCGAAGATTGTGAAGCAGTGCGAGTTTCCTCTGACGGGAAAAGCTTGTGTCTCGAGGATTATTACTGAACTGGTGAGTGACTCGCTACCCGCTCGGATGATAACGTGACAAGCTGGCGGATGGTGGCGGATGACGATGAACAAACAGTGTTAACAGATCTGCAGGGTGTGTTTGATGTCGACTTCACAAAGGGTCTTACCCTCGTTGAAATTGCGGATGGAGTGACAGTGGAAGAGGTCAAGAGCAAGACAGATGCACCGTTTGCGGTCGCAAAGGATCTTAAGCCAATGCTATAAACCACAGAAACGAAAGCACACGGTTGTGTATACAGGGGATTTGGACTATGGCGATGTTTTCGGTGCGGCATAATGCTGAGCTCATGTTAGACACTTTACTGTAGATAGAATGACTAAATCTGGGGGTTAACCACCAATTTATCCAAGTTTACTATTAAATAAGATGTAATTGTGCGAAGCTTCAATTTCCTCCTATTCGGTAGGTACCGAGTGACCATATAGTAGCCCACAAGATGGATAGTGTGGTAAATCTGATGATTTAAGCGCTGGTCTACGGTAATGAAATGTCATATTGTTCAAAATCTGGGACACTGATACAGGATACAGAGCCAATATTGAGCCTGACTGTATGTAAAAAGTTCGCTGGCTACTTTAATGGTTGCGAGATGCACTCGCTATTTTCGATTTGCCGGGAGTTAATATAAAGCAGCAAGTATCAGAATCTGCGTATACATCGGCAACAGGGTCGAAATCCGACACATCGTTGAGTATTCAATGTTCCAAACATAACGACTGCTGGAGAGAAATTATCTTAACTGAGGCCGGGCCATAAAGATTTAGCGCTCCAAACCAAAAACCGAATGAATAGTAGAGGCATAAATATTCAGCGGCGGAGTGTTTGAGTTGGTAGACGGTCTGCTGACGTACGATAACATTACTAATTTGAAAACTATTCTTTAAAAAAACTTATCTCATACTCAGACCTATTAGTGATTACATAATATATGGCCTTGATTTCGAGACATAAGCCTCCTGAGGATCACTGAAGGATCTAAAACAATTTGGTTCCGGCTATAGTGTGAAATATAACATTTCAGTATTTTAGTGATTTTTTAATTAATAATCTAAATTCTCTCAATTATTATATAGTTTCAAGACAGATTCAATAAATAAAACTGAATTTTCTCATTATTTTTATATAAATATTATTAATATTATTTTATTCAATTATATATATCTAGATCATTGAAAATGAAAAAGTAAGATTTTTAAAATGTAATATTTCATTAAATTAAATACTCAACCTTTTCAAAATCAACAACAATTTCAACTTTTAATTATAATAAATATATACTAGAGATTCTATTACCTATTTTATTCTTATTATATAAATAGATCCTTTAAGAATAAAAATAGTTATTGATTTCGAATAGATTGGGTACTATAATATTAAAGAATTCGAGGTTTAATATTTTAAACCTCCATCAATAATATAACCCTAATACTATTGATATAATTGGAAAAGCTTATAAAGTATTTAAATCAATAAAGCGATTCGAATAATACTATTTTTGATATTAGTATTAATAAAATAAAGTTGTTAAAAATAATTTAACTAGTTTGAAAAAAATTCTTCCCAATTGAATTATACAACAACAACAACTCCTATTTATTAAAAGGCAGATTCAAATAGTAGTATTGATTAAGTTCTTTCGAAAAATATAATTAATTTTTTGATAAATTGTTGTTGAAAGGGTGAAATATATAATTGAAGAGCTTTCACCAAACGTTTTATATTCTTCATCAAAAACACAACCAAATATTTTCAAACCCTCAAAAAGAATAACATTCCCCCGATCTCTAATTGATCCAAATTTTTTTCAGCTTATTAATAAGCAGATAAATATGAAAAACATTATATCAATAATGAGGGTCTAAATATTGAAATAATAAAAAACAAGGACTATACACATTCGATATACGCTGGTGAGCACGTGTATAACCGATACTCCTTCATATCTTTGCATGTTCATTGGCACGTGACTGGTACCCTTATCATTCGAGATTGTCTAAATTCGAAGGACCTTCGCATAAATAAGATTGGGGCTAGTACAATAACTTTTAGTTTGCTCTGACTGTGTTGTTTCTATTCAGTCGATCCTTCGCTAAGCCTCATCCTTCACGGCCCGACAAATTTAAGATGAACGGCATCTTAACGGATTTGCGAATTGTCAATCACGAATCCATCTAAAACATCTTTGATCATTGCCCATTGGCAATCAGGTTCAAACGTGCAGCTCGTACCATACTAAATAAGCTTCTCTATACAGTACAGAGAAGTTATGGGCAAATGAATTATTTCTGTAATTGTAAACTAGGATGGGATATGAGAAGGGCCTTATATGATCCTGCTATGAAAGGTCCTGGGTCTAATGAGCAATCCTCAGGGCTCTCTCTGTCCTTTCCAGACTGTGGAAGACATCAGAAGGAATATTAGTATCGATTTTATAAAAAAGATAATAGAAAATCAATAGAAATATAAAGATTTAAATGAAACTAGGATGTTTCTAAATATTCAAATAGAACGAAATCGACGAATTCGATTTTTCAAGATATATTAATTTAATTATACAAAGAAGATTCTTTAAAGATTTGGTATTAATATAATAGATACAAACATTCATATCAATTATATAATATATATACAAACACATCGATTATATTCGATATATTTAAAATAAAACCTATATTGTAAACAAGTAGAAGGTGGTATAGGTCATATAAAGAATCCTTTGTATAATACTGTAGACTAAACCTAAATGTAATACACAAAGAGTAGATGGGATTATGAAATATATAATAATAATGAAATAAAAGAAAAGGAATGAGATAATATGTGTATTTATGTAATAAATATAGGGAGTCAAAATAGATAATACGAATTTCGATATCCTTTTTAAATTATTTAAAGATGGATTATAAATACTAACTATTTGAGGTTATCTGATGGTTAGATTATGTGATGGGTTATATGATCTGTTTTATATTTGTTTCTATCTAAAAATCTTGATTATCCCAATCAAGTAGGAACATCCAAACAAATCCCTTAATTAACATCCGAAATCCTTATAGCTGTTTGGTAACTTTGTATTGTAGTGCAAAGTTAATGTTATTTTAATCTTTAATATTTTCATTTGAAAGAAAAAACTTTATTATCGAGATTCGATTACTGATTTGTATTGTCTTTGTATTTATATTAGTTATCAATCTAATCCTTTCTATTTTCGTTTCCTTTTTTTTTGATTATTATAATGAATACTTCCAAAGCTTTTGTAAGGCTATCTATTCTATCGTTTTTTGCAACTACTAGTAATTTTGAAGATTTGGTTTTTTTGTTTGAAGTAATAGAATTGATTAGTTTATTAAATCTAAAGTCTTCATTATTATTATTGGAATCGATAAGATTAAATAAGGATTTGTTTTCTATATATATAATTATTTAGTTGTAAATATTATTCCAATTGATAATATTTGGTCTCTTCAAATCACATTTTATATTATTAATATATTTATAGAATACTTTCTTTAGGATACTCTTTAGAAATGTTTTTGTAAGATTATTTTTAATTGAAGTTTTATTTCTAATTAAATATTAAATGATTTGGTTGAATTGACAGATGAATTTAACAATGTTATTATAGATTGTATCTCTATTATATTAATATTTCTTAGTAAAGTAATAGATATATTCTTATAAATATATTTTCTAATAAATATTAGTATTTAGGTATTCTTTAAGGAAAGCAAGCTTAAATTATTATTCTTAATAGAAGCTTTTAGATTGCTATTTCTTTATTATTTTGATTTCATTATAAAGTATTCTTTTAATCTGAAAAGGAATATGAATATGAAAATCTTTATTGGTTATATAATAAATATAATAAAGTTGTTCTATATCTTTATACCACTTAATAGTATTGAATCTTTGAAATCAAAATATTCCTTTTTGTTTAGGGAATAGAAGTGGTGGAATATTTGATTTGGAGAGATATTTTATAAGGTAAATGAGTTAAATAATATTTAGATTATTTATAAGAGAAGAGTTTCCAATTTGATTGATACTAATGTTATCTAGGTTTTTGTTATTATAAGGTGATTCAATAGTTTTAGGGCTTAAGGAAGATAATTCTTGTATAAAGTTTGTTTTGATTTTTTTGATTGATATTATAATAATAAGTGTAAAGGTATTTTTGTGAATTTTATGAAAGAGTAATTATTCGATTGGAAGAGTAATATTTTGATAAAAAAGTTTTGGGTTATTTAGCTTTTCTTTTTATATCTTTCCAAGGGAATATCGGATCTAGGTATTTAATTAATAACTTTGTACTAATAATATAAAATTGTTAATACAACTTTTCCTTTTTCCCTTTTTTTATTTTTTTATTTTTTTAAGTTTTTGGTTTATTATTAATAGAGGTCTTATACTAAATATATACTTTTTCTATATAAAATATTATTTTGTTTATATTAATCAGTGGTTCTTTTGTTTATTAGATTATTTACTCAACAAAATCTAATTCTGTTTACTACACCCTATAAAATAATTATATTAATTATTTCAAAACAGTTTTCATTTTAAATCTTAATATTGATTAATAATAATAAAAGTAGTTTTGAAGATAATATTATACATAAATATCTTTTAGAATAAATTAAGGTTTTGATTATTTAAGCTTTTTGAATTTGGAGTTTTCTGATCAATAACTATCAATAATTCGACTTTTATAACCTAATAATTTAAAAATATAAATACTAATACTAACGAGATTTATGATATGTTATATTAGGTTATATTGAGGTATTTATTTATTTATTTATTTATATTATTAATGTCTATAGCGGACCTCCCTAGGGATATTCAGATATAACTAGAATCTAGAGTTATAATATAGAAAGGGTACTATTATATACATTAGTAAAACCTTTTAAGAGAAATCCAAATCCTTCTATATCTTTTAAACAAATTAATTTATTTTTAATACTAGGGGTTGGATATCTTTTTATAGATATATATTATCTCTTTATAAGGAGATATATATCTTTAGAGATTATAAGCTTATTAAAAATAGAAAACAATTACTCTTTCTATTACGAATAGAGATAGATATAGATATGGATTGTTGTAATAGCTATAATAGGGAATATATGAATATAGTAATAAGGTATATAAAAACCCCTTTTGTATTTTAAAGGTTATTCTCCTTTAAAGAGGCGGAACGGTCTAATTGATATTGTTTGGGAATATTAAGAGATGAGTTTTGATCTATTATAATAGAAGTAGTAAGCTCTATATATATATAAAATTTTCACTATCTATTCTAACTGAGTAAAAAAAAAGTGGATCGATTTGTATAAGAATAGATATCCGGAAAAAGTGTAAATATATTGAACAATAGTGAAAAACGATATCAAGATATTGGTGAGTTGTAAATAGATCTATTTCCTTTAAATCCTTATTGTCTATTTAATCTTTTATTCAATTGAATTGATTCAATTATTTTAATTCTTATTGATTATAATTTATAAGCATCCGAAATATTTGTAGTGTCCCATGTCATATAAATATCTTCCTTGAATCAAAACCTCCTAGAAAGCATTTAATAGGTAGACCATTTACAATTCCTATATATTCGGTTTGACAGGTATCCTTCAAAATAGATCTATTATATATTTCGCTATTGATTGTTATTGTTGTTTATATTATTTGAGGCCTTATTAGCCTTAATTTTTCATCTGTTTCGAGGCAGGTCTTTATTGTGTGAATCCTATTGGCTCTGGGAGGAGCGGCGATATAGAATTAGAGATTTACAAAGCTTCTTCTTATACTCTCTGCTATCTCCCAGGTTTGTAGCCGGCACCACGTACAGGTAGGACTTCGTCTTCGCCGACTAATTATATTGAGGTAGATATTATAACAAAGTGTTTTTGTTTTAATATTGCTTTCAAGTTATTTATCGATTTGAAAGGTTTTTGGGGTATTCTGGTTTTCTTTATTTTGTTATTATTGAAATGAAGATATTGTTTTAATCTGTTATAAATCCTATATTCTCTTTTTTTGATTTTCTTTTGATTATAGTGATTCCTCTTATATTTGAAGTAATTTAAGAATTCAGATTTATATATAGCTTTTTAATCTTTCAATATTCTTTTTTATATAGGTTATTAATATAAATAAATAGAAGGTGATATAGATTATATAAAGAATCCTTTGTATAATATTATAGGCTAAGTTTAAATGTAATATATAAAGAATAAATGGAATTACGAAATATATAATAACAATAAGATAAGAGAAAGGGAAAGAGGTAATATATATACTCACGTAATAAACGTAAGGAATCAAAATAGGTGGTAGGAACTTCGATATCCTTTCTAAACTATTTAAAGATGGACTATAAATACTAGCTACTCGAGGTCACCTGATGGTCGGGTCATGTGATGGGTCGCGTGATCTGTTTCACAATATTACAAAATTAATTGCTTCTAGGAGCCTCTCTGCTGTTATATTGTTGTTGATATATATATACAATATTGAAAGCCCTCCGGATTATACTATTCTGATTATTCCGAAGGCCTTAATCACTTTTTCATTATTTGTAGAATTGATAATAGGTTCTATACTTATTATAATCAAAGTATAATTCGAAAGAATTAATAAGATTAAAAGAAATATATAATAAATAAATAAGGTTTTTATAATCTTTATAAACCAATTTGTAAGTAATAATAAAGGGAATCAATATTAATATCAATATGACGAATGTATTATTTAGAATACTAAGGTGAAGAGTCAGAAAGCTCTTTAATATAAAGTGGCTATATATAGGATTGTGGGTTATGTGAGCTAAGCGAAGTGGTTCGATTGGGCCCGATCTGGTTCGATCTGGGACGATCTGTAATACTCCCTCTTTTTTGAAAAGTTTGTTTTCGAGTGTTATTAATAGTATTTTAAATATGGTTATCTAAACTAGCTATATTATTATTTATATTCTTTATTATTATTAATATATAATCTACAATCTTTGTAGTTATTGTGATATTACTTATTATATAATTCGTAATATCCTTAATTGTTTATGGAAATATATATTTTGTATTTTCAATGTTTTTGTAAGAAAATTTTCGAAATCAATAGGGATAGGTTTCGAGAATTGTTGGAAAATAAAATATACAAAAAAAAAGAGATTGTTCGTTTCGAGGAGGATACATGTTACGACGGCATCCAACATACCGCGTTACATGGTCGGAAGATCACATGATGGATCTAGAGGATCTAGGGGATCGAGGAATTAATATCTAGATTCATAGGATCCAGAGGATCCAGACAATATAGGACTATAGACTCTGTAGAGCAGGAA
>JBBMOJ010000852.1:0-10065 GCA_038090695.1 Sclerotinia spermophila | reverse complement strand
AAATAATAATATCCTCTTCTAATTCTAAAAGATTATAGGATTTGTATTGATATTCGGCACAAAGGGTAAATCCGTTTATTCTATATTGAATCATAGTACACAATATATTATATACTTTAACAGTTTTTTGAATATTTAGTTTTTTATCTTTTTGTATAGTTTTGATAGCTAAAACGAGTTGTACTTCTTTATTCATAGTTTTTATAATAAATGGTTAATATATCGCATATTGAATTGAGTGTATATGAATTAAGGTGAAAGTGGCCTATATGGTGATATGGCCCATATGTATATGAACCACGTTATATATATACTAAAACCCATATATATATAAAAATTCTCTCATATCTATACTCACTTTAATACTAGTATCCACTCACTTTTTATCTCCCTCTTTTCAAATTCTATTCTTTCTTTCTTTCTTTTCTTTTCTTTTTTTCTTCAGATCTATAGCTAACTTCTAATAGAACTCGATAAGGACAACGATACCCTCATAATCCATTCAAATTGACGACGACGAGGTACAACCCCTTCTTTCCATTTATTCCTCCTCTTCCCATTCGAATCGACGGTGACAACGATATTTATACGCCACCTACATCATCGCCCTCGTCTTTGGCTTCCACTTGTTAGATTATATAATTAAGGGCGTGATTGAATTACTCCGTAGAGTTGTGGAATGACCATCAGATCGCACTACACAAACCTTATATCAGTTTGTTGGAAGCACGTACCAGATGCCATGCTTAATAGTAGAATAGCTTCGTACAGCTTTTCTGGCATCCTTATATAGCTTCATATAGAATTCAAATAGATAAATAAATCTAAATTCGATGGTAAGAAACAGCCATTCTTATATTTATAGATTTTGTTTCATTGTTGCAGGCTTGGTGTTCGGTTATTTCCATCCGTATGCGAGACGGTATGATGGGATTCTAGGAATACAACAACAGTAGATGGGATCTCCTGACCGTCAATTAAACATCAATATCTATTATCCATGGTTCCAAGGTGGGATCTAGTGGAGCCGGGCGGGGTCTTCCATAATTCACGTGATTAATGATGCTTCATTTATTTGTTTGTATTTCTAGTGTGTTTCATGTATACCATGCTGATTTCTGTAGAATTGTTTTTCATCACTGTCCATACAAGAGCTGCAGTTCATCGTTGGAACATGGCATGAAAGATGGCATAAGCGATGCTTCATGTATATGATTTGATTGTATGGAACGGTCTGGTCTCGAGATTGGTTATACGAAGAGTGACATTCTGGAAGCTTTGTTGATGGGTCGGTCTCGAAATTGTTCGCATGGAGAGTACGTTTTGGGAATCTCGTTGATGGGTCGGTAGGGTTTGTATGGATGAATATTTTAGGTAGGGACGGATGAGGTGTATGGGATTAGCTGCAAGGAAGTATATTGTAAGGAGATTTGAACGGTCCTTAGCTTCTTGAGTGAGTGGGCGAAGGTTCTTCAATATGTTGATCCCAATACTCTATTCTCCTGAAAGTTATAAAGACACTTTATTCCGTCATTTATTTGCTTTGCTCACTTATTCCGGAAGTTTATATTCCTGTCATTCTTTTGATCGAACTTTGAAAGTTCAAACTCATCCACTTACCATATACCTTCATTTATTTTTACCTCGACTCTCTGCTCTACTTATTCAGCCCATTAAATCTACCGTCAAGTTTCAAAATGATCGCACAAATTCGCAACACCGCAGCTCTGGTAGCTCTCACCTCTGCTGCCAGTGTTCTGGCTCATCCTCATTTCAGCACCAGGGCCACTCAAGCATCAACCGATCTATGTGGCGATTATGATTATCTCATTTTGAACAATTCGCCTTGGATTGTGTACAATATGTTGTACAATGCAAAGCAGATCGTGGGAAGTCAGTGTACTTATTACGATAGTATGGTTACAGGTAGTGACGGGACTGCTGAGGTGAAGTGGAATAGTGAGACGGACATTACTTATGTTGAAAGCACGTAAGTAATTGAAGGAATTTAAATTGTCCGTCTGATTTTAACGTCGAAATCTAGGAACAACGTCCCTAAAGGATATTCTTTCGTCGGCCTGACCCAAAACCTGGAAACTCCTCTCACAGGCATCGCCTCCATTCCTACAAGCTACACCTGGACACGTTCCAACACAACTGCCTTCAAAGGAAACGTCTGCTACGATTTCATGACCAATGATGTTAAAGGTGATTCTACATCGGCCTCCTCCCAAGAACTCATGCTTTGGCTCCAATACGAAGGCGGTCAATTACCTATTGGATGGACTGATGGAAGCGTAGCCACCATTGACAATTTATTTGGTACAAGCTGGGATTTGTATCAAGGTCTTAATACTGATACGGGTATTACGGTCAGCAGTATGTTGCCAAGAACACAGTTTGAGGGAAGGTTTGAGGGTGATTTGAGGGAGTGGTTTGTTGCGCTTGTGGGACAAGGTCTTTTCACTGAGAGTACCTATGTCAATGTTGGAAATGCTGGGTGAGTTTTCTTTCTTATTTTCCTTCAGATGTTCATTTCACAACTGTTTTCCCGTATCTGAATTAGAGATGAATGATATCGGACTGACAAATATAAAGCACCGAATTCTTCTACGGAAAGGCAATCATGAACGCAACTCTCGGTCTCCAAATCGATCTCAGCAGTTAAATACCAGCTGTCACTTCATCATCTTCAACTGCAAGCCAAATCGTCTCTATCCCTGCCGCAATCCTTCCATCTAGCTCCACATCTGCTGTAATCAAGACTCCCTCATCTATCGCAAAACTTTCAAACTCCACGACTTTATCAACCGTTGCTGCTATTACATCTATCCCCGCTTCATCTGCACAAGCACCCACTAGCACCCCCTCCATTGCATCTTAATCCACATCAGCAAAATCAAGCACCAAAAAATCTCACCATGTAGCTACCTTCAGTGCTGATTGCCGAGGGATCTACAATTGCTTCTTCTGTCTCTGACTTGGTACGGGGTAATTAATATATCGTATTGTGTGACATATGTATAAGATCTCGTGATGCATATAGTGAGGAAGTACTGGAGCGTTGATGGGGGAGGCATGTTTGTATGGGTATATTGTATTGGATTTTGGGGTTTGAGAGTTGGGAATTGAGGGTTGGGGTTGGGTTGGGAAGAGATGGAGATGAAAAGGGGGGGTGATAAGGGAGAGGGGTGATGGCTAATAGGTGATAAATGGATTTTGAGATTGAGTTTAAAGAATAGAATAAAATAGAAGGAAGTAAAGGTAATGATCCATAATTAGTGATGCGTCAAATTCATATCGCTATATATAAGATAAGATACTTTGAGAGGAAAATCTCAATCAAGAAGGTAATTATAGTGCAACTAATTATTCCAACTTCTCTTCTTCCCTCACAAGATAACCCCCTTTATCATCCCTATACAAAACGACCCCTCAGTTCCAGCTACAGCTACCAACAACAGATCTCTCCATCCCATCCTTCATCCTTCATCACGATGGTAAACATTGACCTAACACGGAAAAATTAGTCAAATCATTCCTATCCGACTCTCCCAATCTCCCCATCTCCCCATTCCTCCGAATCCCAATATCAAAAGCGCCAAAAAAAAAACTTACTATAATAAACACTACTAACAACACACTTACACCCACCCACACAAACCGTAGCACCCGTCCATCCCTGACCCCCACACTGACTATAAAGCGCCGCGGTCCCGGTCCCCGCAGGCACCGCACTACTACTCGTCTTCGAAGTCGTACTCAAAATCGTACTCAAAGTCGACGACGCCGTTGATTTCGCCGTCGAAACCGACGAAGAACTCTTCGCCGAGCTCTGCGCCGCTCCACACACCAACGGCGTGGGTCCCGGAATCGCATACGTCGTTAGCGACTGATAGATATTAATCAGAATTCCGGGATCATTCTGAGCGTACGCGCCGGGAAACGCCACCGTGCTCGGGCTCGCGGTGCCCGTTCCCCCGGAGACATTGATTTGCGCGCACTCCATGTACAGCTGTGCGCCTTGGGATCCCCCCGCCGCGTGCAGCGCGATCAGTTCGGCGCGCAAGAGATACTGACCGTTGGCGATGCAGCTGGGGATAGTGATACTCTGGACGCCGGCGTTGTTGATGAGTTCTGTGGTGGCCCAGCTTTGAGTGGCGACGTTGAGGCCTTGTTCTGAGACTTTAAACCAGCCGGAGCCGTGCCCAACGTCGGTGGTGGCGTCGGTTACTTTTTTCATGTATGCCATTACGGGACCGAGATGAGATGGGTCGATAACATAGGTTGCGTCGTTGGCAGGAGTACTGTCGAGAGTATGGCGCCAGATGGCATTAACGGTGCTGCCGGCGACGACATTTATGATGTTTGAGGAGGGAGTAGTGGGATTGGGTCCACCATTGCAGGCGACATATTCTGTTGTTACGTCGTTTATGGGCTGGGGATGTTAGGATCAGAAATGATTGTCTGCTGTGGAAAAGAGAGACTTACCCCGTCGTATGTTGGGGTTCGGATGGCATAGCTGGTGTCTGTTTATTTGTAAGTGAGATATTTGTCAAGAGAAGATAAGATGAGAGACAAACTGTAAAGTGTGCCACCTGATTGCAATTTCATAAATATGGTATGTGCAGAGACATACGATATGAGAAACGAAAAGGGTATAATAAGTTGTAACTTCATGATTTGCTCGATTTATTGAAAGATGAGGGTATGCAGATGAATTCCAGACACAACTTCCTACAGAATCAAAAATGCAGATACTTGATATATATAGTAGAACCTTGTTCCAAGCCACACGATGTTGTAAATACATCCTTCACCACTGCCCGAAATCCCGGATAAGATTTGACAGGTAACTTGGCCAACTACATGTGTATCAAATTATTGCCTGCAAAATTCTATGGAACTTCTTGGCAATCAAAGTCTCCCACTATAGAAACTCGAAAAGAAACGACATTCAGCAATGAGAACAACATCGCCAACTCTAGACTTTTTGATCGTACCAATGATGTTACCAGTAGTCGAGAACCGATGAAACATCTCCACGCTACACACATAATCTGGGGTAAGACGCCAATTACTCTAATATAATTTTCATTTATTTCGTGCCATGTGAACAAATACTCGGCTGAGAAAACAATGCTTCCGTCTTGATATAGAAGATTACCATGCTAACCGTAGACGAGTCCGCCTAATTGACCAGTGATTGGTTGATTCATTGAAGAAACCATGATGGGTATATACTAAGATCTTAGCGGGGCGGTAATTGGATTATAGATCGATGAGCTAGGAAATTTTGACACGACACTTGTCGGAAGAATAGATGGGAAAATGAAAGGATAAATATCCCGACACGGAAGCTAAGCGATGACATACACGTGATAAACAAATAGTGACAATTGAGTTCTGCACTTGCACAGTGGTTAGTCAAACTCAAGATAGTAAGAAGATGACATGCCCAATATTGAACAAGTCTTGTGCTTATACGAAAAGTTGATATGGTAAAATTTTGTTCAAATGAGCAACGTGGGTCAATCTTCCTGTTCCATAAGCTATGCCTATACTATTCATGTACTATGGCTAAATCGACAATAAAAACTCCATCATAAACCGGATCGACTTGATCGATTTTCCAGTACTATATTTCAACGAACACCCCTCCCATTGGGCTGTACCGAACATAAAGAAGAAATATTCCAGCCTCTATCTCGGCTTAGTTATCAAATGAAATCCTCCACCCATCAAAAATTTTCCGGTAAACTCTTCCTCCCCTATACCTCACTCAATCCAATATAACTATCACCCATCAACGCCGCTTTTTTGGGATCCACTCCATCTTCGAAGACATCTCCCGCATGTGTAATATGAAAGATGCATTGCACGATTAACATGGGCGCTGCATCCATGAGATACATATAATACTCACGACTCATGAGTGCCCCCGACTGCCCTTGGGAGAATTCAACAACTCTATACACACATCTAGCAATGATCAAGACGGCCGCCGCAAACAACAGCATGAGCAATTGATGCCAATGTTTTTTCCCACGAGCTGGGACATCGAAAAATCTTGAGTGTGAGCGCATGCGACGTTCGAAGATAACCGCGATGACGAGGAAGAAACCGAAGAAAATAAGTTGTGCGAGAAGACCGAGGATGATGATCTTTTCGCCCAATTTACTCATGCTGTGTATTGCCATCATACCACCACCGCTTAATTGCATGAGGAAAGATATAGTGTCTCCACCGACGAAGATTTTGGTGACATGTTTAGGAGGGATAATGGATGCGGATGGCGCCTTTACGAATAAGACAATGCGGCCGTATATCATGTAAATAGTTGCTGCGTACAAAGAAGGTGGAAGAATAATGAGGAGGGATTGGACTGAGTAAAGCATGATGGATCCCGGGCTTTTTGCTGAAAGACATCGGGCGATATATCCGATAGTCATCACTGGGTATGGGTTAGAATGAATTCATTTGGAAATAGCAGAAGCTTGTATGGAGACTTACTGAAACCTCCGATCACCATGGCTGTGTAAAAGTAGGTTTTCTTTCGAATCATAGTAACGAGATGGAATACTGCACTCATTCCAAACAATACAACAGCAGCTACAGCAACTGTTGTGCTAGGTTTATAGGCGTAAAGGACAAAACCCCCCATTTTGAAGATTTGACGAAGCGGATTGATGGATATAACAAAATATTCAAGGCAGCAATGAGGGTATCAAAAAAATACAGAAATAAATGAAAAGACAAAAGATAAAAGATAGAAGATAGAATAAACACTCTCTCAAGATCGTCAGATCACAAATGAAAAGAGAAAAGGAAGGAATGAATGAATGAATTTATTTGCAGATAAAGACAGATAGAATTGAAGAGAATAAAGATTTTAATTATGTTGGTAGTGGGAGCACAATCATAATATGTATCCAAAAGGTAAACGGTCCAAAGTAGCACCAGCTCGCTCTTTTTCATGCTCATTGCTACAGAAATATGAGAATTCATCGCATATCGCAGTCATCGTAAATCGTAAATCGTAAATCGTATTCGCGCTTTTCTATTGAGATTGAGGCGCATGAAAACCATATTCTCCATCCATATCACACCAAATTTTACTTAATTTGATACCCGCTGAAACCCCTGAGAAGGTACAGAACAGGAACACGGCCGTTGAAGCTCAAAATATAGCACCACCCATTCGGGGGAGGGGGAGCATTAAGGCTGAGTGTGATTGTTCGGAATTTCATCCAGCATGAATTGTAATGAATTATAGCTATAGGTAAATGTGCAAAGAGAATTCAAGAATGGGAGATGGATGAAAATACGATGTACGAATCAAAATCATAGAAATACGATGAATACGCGGAAGAATGATAATAAGACGAGCGAGATTGCAAGTTTAAAGTTGGTTTGACGTGCGTGCTAGACTCAAGAGACTTGTTATTAACCTTACCGAGTAGGTTAGTATAGAGTATATATAATAAGGAAGGGATGAAAGAATCCACTTTTGATATTCCCTCTCACGAATAAATACTGTTTTTATTATAATCTGAGATGCGAGATACAAGTGAGTCCGAGAAAGGGGCTTATAGAAGAAAAAGTTGTATAGAAGGGTGAGCAGGTAGTTGTTAGTTAGGTTATCGTGAAAAAGGGTGACTAAATTAATTTATTATAATTTTATATAACATTGTCGGAAATAGATAGTAAGTTGTATATAATATGATAATATTATATATGAGTGTCTATAAGACAATTTTGTATTGTAGGATAAAGTTGCTATTTATATTCTATAGAAGAGTTTTATAGAGGAAAGCTAAGGGTATGTGCTATTGAGTGGTATATAGTATATATGATTTCCAATATCCCCTTTATGGTAGGAATATTATTATCTAAATATATAGATCTTAGTTGATCTATATACAAATTATAAAGAGTTTTGTTAACTTTTATAATAGTGCTAGCTTTTCAAGCTATTTGTAGTATTTATATCTCTTATAGAATTCGAATACTTTATAATCTTTTATTATATTGTAGTATAAGAGTATTTTTAATTTTAAACTTTATTCTTCTATCTATAGTAAATGAAATAATGAATGACAATCTAGTATTATAATATTTAGTTTTTCAAATCCAATTCTAATCCTTTTCTATATATAATAAAGCTAGAATAGATTAATTGTTTTGTAAATATATTAGCTGTTTACTTAATTCCTAATATCTATACAATATGAAGCCTTTTTATTTTTATTATATCCTTTCGAATATAATACTATCGGATATCGATATATTTAGCCTTACTATAAAACTTATTCTTTTATATTCAATCAACTCTACTTACATTATTATAATATAGGATTGGAATAAATAATTCATTGTTTAGTTATTCACCAAAGTTTTTGATTAGCTTTTCTATTTATACAATCTCTTTAGTTTCTTCATTGATTATTATAATCTCTACTTCTATTATATAAAGGGAAATCGATTTTTGTTTTATTGATAACCAAATTATAGTTCCTTTATATCTAATAAAAGCTACTTTTTGTATTAACTTTCTGTTTATTATAAATCTCTAAATAGAATCTATATATCCCCGATATTCATATAAAAGTATATTCAATCGATTTAAATAAACTATATTAATTGAATATATACTAATAAGATATTAAAGCAAGTGTTTTATAAGTATTAAATGAATTTCCCTTAGTGTTTATATAACTCAAATTAATTAGTTTATAGGATATACTATATCAGGTTAAATGCAATTGAAGAGATAGATAATATAGCTAATGATTTGAAGGTATATTGTTTTATTATTGTTATAGAGGAGTTTGTTTTTGTATGTATTTTGTATAATAATATTAGGTGATAAAGGAAGATCTTTTGTATCTATTATATCGATATTGAATCTTTATAGAATTTTTTTGTATAATTGGATTGATATATTTTGAAGGATCGAATTTGTCGATTTCACTCTATTTGGAATCCTAAAAACATTCTAGTTTCATTTAAATCCTTATATTTCTATTAACTTCCTATTAACTTTTTTATAGAATCGATACTAATACAATTTCCTATTATTAGTAAATTATCTATATATAATAGAATATATACTTCCTTTCCTATAAAAAGATTTAGATCTACTATAGATTCTTCAAGTTTGATTTTTTTGAAGAATCTCTATACAATTGTTTACCAAATATATAAAGCTTGTTTAAGCCTATAAAGAGACTTTTTCAGTTTGAAATATAGTTTATTTTTGAGCTTGATTTCGGGGAAGATTATTTCAAAGAATCTTGGGACTTTTATAAGGATTTCTGTATTTATTAATTCATTATTTAAAAATACAATATCAATATTTATATTATTAATCTCTAGATTTTCTACTGTAGCTTTTACTAATAAAATGTATAATATTAAATATTTTGTTATACCAATAAAGGTCTTTTGGAAGTCTATTCCATATTTCTATAGATATCTTTTAATAATTAGTTATACTTTTCTTCTAGTTAATTTACTAAAGCGATCTAGTTTATTCTTTAGAATATATTTACTATTTAATAGCTTTCTACCAATAGATATAATTTTATTTATGATTTTGAAGATATTATTATTCTTAAAACTTTATAATTTATATTTAATTGTATTTAATTATACTTGAGCATTCTTTTATATAGTATTCTTGAGTTCTATTGTTTCTTTTAATATTAATTCAAAACTATCAACTAGAATTCCTTTAGAATATATAAAGATAATAAGCAATATTTTATATTACTAAATAACCTAATTATTAAAAGTATTCCCCAATTGTTTCTTATAATTCTAATTCGATTTAATTCAGATTAAAGTAGTTATTAAAGCAAATCTAATTTTTGGAATCTCTATAACTATTTGTATATTTTGTAGTCTAATTATAAATACTTATACTTCTTATATTAGTTGTTCAATTACCTATAATTGTTACTACCAAAGTAATTGTAATAATAACTTTTATATTATAAAATAGATTTAAGTGTTACGACGGTAACAGAATCGTCACGTGATGAGTGTCACGTGATGGAGTTT
>JBBMOJ010000851.1:0-10074 GCA_038090695.1 Sclerotinia spermophila | reverse complement strand
TCTTATTCTAGTTATTTGACCTCTATGATATACTCTAGTATGTGATCGTGACACAACCTTTATATAATACTTCAGCTTAATCATAACTATAAATAATATTAAAATAGATCCTAATAAAATCGAAGCTATTATATTATAAAAACAACCCATTTTAATTAAAGACCTATAATACTTTCTAGAATTCGCTAATTTCTATTAACGATTTATTAAAGATTTCTCCAAGATCTATTATACCTTAAATAATCTACTACAAAAAGACAACCCTTTATTATAGAATAAAGAATATAATACTGTTTTCAAAACCTTAAAAACCGTTTTTATTATTATATCGATATTAATCTACTTCGATTATAAAAAACATATTATCCTAAAAACCGATATTTCAGATTAGACCTTTAAAGGAATACTCTCTCAATATAATAAAAATAATATCTTACAGCCAATAATATATTTTTCCTTCAAATACTCTACAACTAAATATAATTATAAAATATATAATAAAAAGCTCCTTGCTATAATTAAATCAATAAAAAAATAATACCCTAAACTTTAAGACTCCTAATAGGAATTCGAAATCCTTATAGATTACAAGAATTTAGAATATTTTATAACAACGAAAATATTGAATTAGAAATAAATTCACTGATTCAAATTCCTATTCTAATATAACTTTTGTATTATATATCGACCTAAGATAAAAGCAATATACCCAGATATATTGAGCTATAAGAAGAAAAATAAACTAGACTTTTCAAACCCAGACAACAAATACTTAAAAAACAAGAAAAGAATAATATTACTAACTATCAAATTCAATATCAATCTATACAATAAATTAAAAAAGAATATTATACTAATATCTATCAATCTAACAATCCCTATAGAAAACAAACCTATGAATCAACTAATCAATAATATCTATACAAGATCTAAAATAGTATAATAACTTATAACTATAATTTAAAACCTATATATATAAAAGTAGTTGAAAAACTTTCGAAGTATTATGAGAATAGTAATGTAAGATTATTATATAGCTAATAATAAACTATATTTCCATAAAAAGCTTTGGATACTACCAAATAACGAATTGAAAATATAAATTATTTATAGAATATATTCCTTTGGTCCAACTGGATATCCCAATTGTACCAAAACTATCGACTTTATTTCTAGATTTTATAAATAAATAAATATATATTAAGAGATCGGGGCTTATATACAAATATACGAACTATATACCTATACAAAATCCTCTAAATTAGCCCTACTAGGCTTTCTAAAGCTTCTTCCAATTCCATTTCGAATATAATCAAATATATCTATTAATTATATCACTGTTACGGGAGCTGCCTCTAGGGTTATATAGAAGTGTCTAGAGTTCTCTCGAAGTGGTTTAGACTAGACTTCAAGTAGGGATTCAATAAGGTTGTAATTAGTTATAATTCTTATAACTATAATAATGAAATTAATAATTGTTTTTGAATATAAAGCTCTATATTATAATAAAACCCATTCCTTATATAGATCTTTCTACTTTATAAAATCTATAGTCCTATACTATCTAGATCCTCTGGATTCTATAAATCTAAATATTAACTCCTTAATCCCCTAGATCCTCAAGATCTATTATATAATCCTCCAACTATATAATACGATATATAGAATACTATTATAATACTATCCCTTTCTTAGCTTAGTATTTATCCCAAATATTATATAGTCAGCGGGCTCCCTTAATATATCTAGCTTGGGTGCCAACTTTTTTTTTCTTATTATGCTATCTATAAGATCAAAGAAATATAAGGAATATTTTGAACTCGCTTTACTAATCGAGCTCCAAAGTGATATTATATTATCTTATACTTATTGCGAAATATAATCTCGCATATATATTGTTCTTAAGGAAAATTCTTCTTGTTATAGTAAATATATTTGTAGGGGTGCGAAATATAATATTTCTGGTCCTTCTACAGCCGATTTTTACAGTTTAATATATAAGTAAGAAAGGTTGAATAATAAAGAAGAGAAGGCTACTTCTCTTATAGCGGCTATAGCCTTTTGTTTTATATACTTATAAAAATAGTGTAAATTTCTTCAGATTTAAAGTAACAAGCTAATTTGTTGTGGTTTGAAAACTATAGATAAACTAAAGGAAATAGAAGAATAGGAAAGATTAGAAACTGAGTATATTGAAAAGAAGTAGGGATAAGTATCTATTCCGAATACTAGTTCTAATAATAATTCTTTTACTTTCAATTCCTCTTCTTTAGATCCTTTACTTCTAACTTCAATAGATTCTCCTTCTTTCTAGGCAAATCCAGATATTACTAATAGAACACCTCCAACTTCTCAGGGCAGTTAAGGTTTATCCTTGATTCCTATAAATTTTCGGTATATAGATAATCTAACTATTTAATTAAATATTTGATTATCCCTCTAACATATTTACAATCTAATATTATTTCGATATTATATATAGTGTTTGGGTTAACTAGTTCGATTTCTATAAATAACGTATTTGGCGCTCCTAATAGTACTAGTTCGAATAAGGATATATGGAATACTGAATGGATATTTATTATATCTAGTAGTTTTAACCAATAATTGATAGTTCCTATTACCTTATTAATCTTGAATAATCCTAGTTTCTTATAATCAAGTTTATTACTTAGTCTTTTGATTTCAATATTTCGTTATAGCAAATAAACTTTATCCCCCTCTTTAAGTATAGATTCTATACTACATTTTATATTATAGTATACTACTATTCTGGATAATATAAATCTTAGATCAAAAGCGAATTGCTTTTACAAATCTTTCAATTGTTCGATTTATATTATTACTAATTCAGTATTAACTTCCTATAGTATCAGTATTTAGTATACTTTAGGATTAAACCCAAAGTTAGTATATACTAGTATTATTCTTATAGTTTCTGTTTCCAATATGTTATATATGAATTATACTATAGGTAATAGTTCTATCTAGTTGTTTTGTTGATAATTTATATAGTATCTAAAATATACTTCTATTATCTGATTAGTTCTCTCTATTTGACTATCTGTCTATAGATGGAAGGCTATTGATAGCTTTCTCTTAACACCTATAAATACTAATAAGGTAATCCAGAATTTCAAGATAAAGAGTTTATCTCGATCCAAGATTATCTCATTTGGTACTCTATATATACTTATTATAACCCTAAGAAATATATATACTAATTACTTAATATCCTATATTTCTTTGAATAATATTATATATATAAATTTCATTAATCTATCTACTATATTAAGTATCGCATTATATTCGACTCCTATAATAGAATCCTTTGAGAATAATAATTTAACCATAAAGTCCTATATAATAGACTTCTATAACTGAGAAGGTATATCTGGGGTTTGGAGCTAACTATATAATATATATTATAATAACTTATTGTATATATAAATATTATAATTTCCAATAACTTCTTTAATTATTGTTTTTATTTATAGGAAGTAACTAATTTCCTGGATTCTTATAAATGTTTTTGTAATACTTTGATATCTATATATCAATAACCTATATTGTTCTATTATAAATTCCTTAATTATTTGACTTGGAATATATATTTTTTTATAAAAGTATATAGTTTTGTTTTCTATTATGAATCCTGGTTTTATTATTTTGTATATATATATAACTATAGTATCCTTATCATAATATAATTGGATTTGGCTTCTGAAATAGTTGTTTTCTAATATATAAGTAGCTATAAGCTGTAGTATATTGTAAATTAGTGATTCGCTTTCTTTCTTGAATATTATATATAATTCATATAACTTATTTTCTTGGTATTCTGGTTTTCGGCTAAGAGCATTGGCTCTAGTGTTTTCTGATCCTTTGATATATGAAATTTTAAATTATAATTAGCTATAGTCTCTAATCATCTGACTTATCGTCTATTTAACTACTTTATTATAATAAAATAAACTAAGTTTTTGTAATCTATATATACTTATACCGGGTATTTTAATCCTTCCAAATAAACTCGCTATTCTCTAAATATATTGATTATTACTAGTAATTCTTTATTATATATCTTGTAATTCAATTCAGCTAATAATAGTTTTCTAAAGTAGAATATAATTAATTGTTATTTCTTATTTTGATCTAATTAGTTCAAAACTATCCCTATAACAAAATCTAAGGAGTCCGTCTGTATTATGATTTGTTTTTCTAGATCAAATATTAATAGTATTAGTTCTCCAGCTATTACTTGTTTAAGCGTTTTGAATAACTCTTATATTTTATTAATCTATTCAAATACTTCCTATTTTTTTCTAATTAAATTAGTTAAGAATATTGTAATTCCTAAATAACCCTTAATAAATCTTTAATAAAAATTGACAAATCCCAAAAATGATTATACTTCCTTAACCATAATTGGCTGCTTCTATTCAAATACTACTTTAACCTTATCTTTACTTATCTTGAGCCCTTAGCTTAATATAATGAATCCCAGGAACTCTATTTCTATAATATAGAATTCACATTTACTTAGTTTATATAGCAAATTGGCTTTGACTAAACTTTCAAGAATATTATTGATATCTTTAATATATTAGACCTTATTATTTGAATATACTAGGATATCATTCAAATAGTATATATAATAGATATTCAAATATTATAATAGTATATTATTTATAAATCTTATAAAAGTAATTAGTATATTAATTAGCCCGAAAAGTATAACTTAATATTTGTATAGCCTATATCTTATTTTAAAAGCAGTTTTCTATTCCTTGCCTTCCTTTATTCTAATTAAATAGTACCCATTTTATAGGTCTATTTTGGTAAATATAGTTACTCTATCTAATCGATTTCTTAATTCTGTAGTTAATAGAAATAGATATCAATCCTTTTTTGTAAGCGTATTGAGCTTTTTATAATCTATAATTAGTTTCTTAATACTATCCTTCTTTAATACCTATATAATTGGATTTATTATTTAGAATATGGATTCTCTAATTTATCCTTTAGCCAAATTATTATTAATATATTCTTTGAGCGTTTTCAGCTTGTCAGTTGATATTAAATAAATTAGGGTATATATAAATATCTTGCCTTCCTTCAATATTATCTTATAATCCTATAGCTTATATTCTAGTAAAGCTTTATAGATCCCTGGTTCTTTAAAAATATATTCGTATTTCTTATACTGTTCTGGTATTATAGGCTCCTTTGCCTTGATTGCAATTTCCTGCTATATTATTGGCTTCTATATTTGTAGAGGAGGTGTACTATCCTTTACTCTTAATAAAGGATCCTGGACTGGGTATCCTATATTGCCAATATTATTCGCATTCAACTCTCCTTAGTATATATTACATCTTACAAACACTTTAAATATATCATTATAACCATCCTTACACTAATCAAATATCACTATTCCTTATAACCAATCTATTCTAGGATTATATACCTTCAACTATAGTATTCCTAAGATAATCTATTATTAATCCAATAACATAATATCAAACTATATAACCTCTGAATACTAGATTATATTTATTTATACTAATTATATCTCCTATAAAATTTTCCTATTAGATCCTATTAATTACCTATCAACTAATTATAATTAATAGGGTTTTTATTTCTTCTAGAGTAGGACTTCTAAGTACTTTATAGTTTCTAATATAATAAAATTTCCTATAGCCTTTGAATCTATTATAGCTTACTATATTTATCCATTTATTTTAATTCTATAGTATATTTATTCTACTTATTTTATAGTATTCAATTGTAATATAATTTACTTATTCTCACTATCCTGAATAATCTTATTAGCAAATATTATATATTATGGTTCTTCTTCATCTAGGTAGATAGTACTTATCCCCGATCTAGTTTTACTATTAAGTAAGTCTTTCTATAGGGTATACTAATAGTTCCTTTAGGTGATTCTTATTACTATACCCATAATTAGTGGTAGTAATATGGCCTAAACCTGGACCCAGTATTCTTTTCCTACTTTTCTATATAAAAATAGAACCTGATCCTCATTTCTTTTAGATATATAGTGATAAAACATTTCCTATAGCTCTTTTTAGTCTAACCACTGAAAGTATTCTCTATTGATTCTTTCTATAAAGGATATGTTTGTAGTGATCCTGAACTATAGAATTCGGTATTGATTGATATACTAAACCTTATAAGATTCTCCTTCTTTAGTATTTGTTATATTAAGATCCTTATTAATAGTTCCTTTATTTGTATTCTTAAATTTCCAAATATAACAATTCTATTGATCAATTTCCTAGATAGACTATGATTCTCCTAACTATAGGTCTTTATTTACCTATAAAAGGCATTCGACTTCTTCTTTTTCTTCAAGCTTTTCTTTATAAGCTAATAGAGATATAGCTAGCTCCGTTATACTAACAATATATAATTATAGTATAAAAGTAATATTAAATTAGCCTTTACCAAACCTATTCTTAAAATTACTCTTCTTACCCTTTGTTTTCTTATTTCGATATTCTACTACCTAATACCCTGTTTTTCTATATTCAAAGTATAAGTTATTTTCTCATCTTCATTTCTTTTCCAGATTATTATTCCTACTTTTATAATATATAATATCGAATTCCATAGGGTCTCTATATCTCTATAGATTATAACATAATCTTCCCTCATTCTTATAATAACACTCTTATTTTTGATTTCCCTAGGGTTTATATAATCTTTGACTTTGTCGATATTAGTAAAGACAATTATCTAACTCAATAGAATCCTGGATTAAATTGTTTAAGTCTATACTCTCAATAGATCTTTCTAATTCCAATCTAATTTCTGATTTGAATCCTTTATAATAATAACTTATAATAGTGGTTTCGTTCTATTAGATTATTTCTATATATCTTCGGAATTCTATAATATACTTTAATACTAATCCTATCTATTTGAGATTGAAGATCTTATCTTCTACTACTTCTAGTTTATTAGAGTTCCCAAAGATTCTATAAATCTCTATTTTAAATCCTTCAAAACTATTGAAGATTATTCAAATAGGTTATATACAATCTTGATTGTTATACTCGAAATAGTCTTACAAATATAATTGAATCCATTTACTTACTTCTCCTTTGAAATAGAATACAATCTATACACTCTTGGATTCTATAACTATAAACTTATTCTTATTAAATCGGAAATAGATTTCTAATTATAAAAGGAAAGTATCAAGTTCCTATCGATTACCTTAGTACTTATCTAATAAGGTAATCTTAAGAGTTTTATTAATAGTAATCTTTTATAGAGTATCAGCCATCTCGACATTATTAATGTCTACTATTAGTATAGGCTAACCTATAGCGATATTTCTAGTTGCCATATTTCAGTAATGGATTATCGAATTAGTATTTGAAATAGAAAGGGTGCTCAAAGTATTATAGGAGCTACCTCTAGGGTTATATAGAAATATCTAGAGTTCTTTCAAAATGGTTTAGATTAGATTTCAAATAGGAATTCAATAAGATTGTAATTAGTTACAATTCTTATAATTATAATAATAAAACTAATAATTGTTCTTGAATACGAAGCTCTATATTATAATGAAACCTATTCCTTATATAGACCTTCCTGCTTTACAGAATCTATAGTCCTATACTGTCTGGATCCTTTGGATTCTACAGATCTAGATGTTAACTCCTCGATCCCCTAGATCCTCGAGGTCCATCACGTGATCCTCCGACCATGTGACGCGGTATGTGGGATGCCGTCGTAACAATCACCCCCCTCCCAGAAAATAAACATTTCAAATCTATATATAAATATATCTTAATCATAGTTTATAGACTAACAAAAATATACCATTTCATTAGTATAAGAATTTTAATTATAAAAAAGTTAGTTAATGTTTTTATAAGTCATATTTATATCTTATATAGCTTATCCAATAATATTATTTCGGATTACAGAATTGTCACGACGCCAACTACATATTCTATAATTGCCTTCGTACCTTAGATACAAACCATTAGTATACTTTACTTTCTATAAATAAGGTCTCTCTCTTCTATAGCTCTTCTATCCTTATAATACAATATAAGTCTTTACCTATACCCTGACAGTTTATACTATCAATAAGAAAGCTATTATAACTTTATTTAATTAATTCTATTGAAATTATATATTGATTATATCAATTATACCTATCATCAATCGATTATATACCCTTACTATTATTACTTAGGAATTTTACTTAATCGTTTTGATTCTAAAAATATTCTAAATAGAATTACACTTATATCAATATCTATATTTAATCTAATATCTAGTCTAATTCTGTATTATCCTTTCTTAAATTATATCATTAACTCTATTGAAATCAATACTACTAACTTCATTAACTTATTCAATAATCCAACCACCACCTATTTCACTACTATACAAGCTGTATTTTCATCAATCGAATTGATTATCAATTTCTTACAATCCCAAATTGCCACATTACGAATAAAGAATAACTAGCTTAAAAACATAAATAATATACTAAAGATTACTATTTACAATACTTTTCAAACTCTACCCCACCAAAAGTATTTTATTATCCCCAAAAAATTCAATAATAATAAGTAGGATATTATAAGACACTAAAATCAATATACTACTTTTTGTAATATAATCAATTATTATTTGATTATAAATTACAAAAATAAAATAGAATTCTAAAAGATTATATTCCTTACCAATCTACTCGCTGATTCTATTTATATAAATAACCAGATCTATTTCAATATAATTATTAATAATCTATATAACTCTGATCTTTAGCCGACTAGATAATATATTATATTAAGTATTTAATAGGAATTAAATAAGTAATATCAGATTTTTAATTTTTCTTATAAAGCTTCTATGAATTATAATAAATATAAAATAAAGAAGATCTTATTTAGCAATTTTATTATTGAGTTTAAATAATTCGCTATAAAATTTCAAATCTCCTAAAAATTGATTGATATTTTTATTAATCGTTTTGGTAAACCCTTTATTATTGATATTAATATATGAATCGTTTGGTGATAGGGAATCTATAATGATTTGGAAGAAAAAGTTTATTTAAATAATCAATGAAAGAATTAAAGTATCAACTTCAATTATAATTAATCGAAACTCTATAACAAAAAACTAACAACTCCCGCTATAGTTCCTATACTAAACACCTCCAGCAATCCAATACAATTAGATACTATTCGTTAAAGCTAATACTTTTTAACTTGTTATATTCGGAACTAATATATTGAATTCAGTTTCTATTTTTATTATAAAAAGTCTAGTTATATTAAAAGCAATTGTAAAGAGAAAAAGGCTAACAATATAAAATACAATATCAATTAAAGCTTCAGATATATTCTAAATATTCATTGTTTCCCTACTACAAATTAATATCAAAACCCCAAATCTTATTATAACCCAGCCAGTCCTTCTTATTCGAATATACTCCAATCTACTAACTACTTTCCTACTCCTCAAATATTATTATATTATATCTTTCCAATTCTATTTGAATATATTTAAGAAATTGAATTAAAAGGATTTATTAAGGGATTTATCTACTCAAAAAAGAATAGAAGTTTAATTCTCTAACCGAATATATTAAAAGATTAATTTCGATTTATAATTACAAATCAAAATCCTTTATAGAAAATTTACCTTTATAAATTAGAAAATCTATTGTATTTAGGGATCCTTGGTATTTTAAATCAATGAATAGCAAATCTCTCAAAATCTTTATTGAAATTTCCCTTACATCTAATATAATCATTCTGTTTATTGAATTAATAAATAGTAGGACTATAGAATATAATTTTACTGATAGAAAACTTATCTCCAAGCTCCATATTCCTATATATCCCCTTCTTTATATTCATCACCTACTTCTTACTAATAGAAAAACCTTTGATATTCTATTCTAATATATATTATTAGATATACAAATCAATAATTATAAAGAATTGAATTTATTCTTGTTACGACGGTAACAGAATCGTCACTTGATGAGTGTCACGTGATGGAGTT
>JBBMOJ010000850.1:0-10076 GCA_038090695.1 Sclerotinia spermophila | reverse complement strand
CCAACGTCTTGTCACATGACACTTGTCACGTGATCCAATATTACCCATCGTAACAAGATCCTACTAACTATCCATCAACTAACTACAATTAATAGGGTTCTTATTTCTCTTGAAATAGAATTCCCAAATACTTTACAACTTCTAATACAATAAAATTTCCTATAACCTCTGAATCTATTATAATTAGCTATATTTATCCATTTATCTTAACTCTATAATATATCTATTCTACTTATTCTATAGTATTCAGTTATAATATAATTTACTTGTCCTTATAATCCTGAATGATTTTATTAGCAAATGTTATATATTATAGTTCTTTTTCTTCTAGATAAACTATGTTTATTCCTAATCTAGTTTTGTTATCAAATAAGTCTTTCTATAAAGTGTATCGATAATTCCCTTAGATTATTTTTATTACTATATCTATAACTAATAGTAATAGAATAGCTTAAGCTTAGATATAATATTCTTTTCCGATTTTTCTATATAGAAATAAGTTCTGGTTCTTATTCTACTTGAATATATATTGATAGAATATTTCCTATAATTCTCCTTGATCTAATTATTAGAGGTATTCTCTATTAATTCTTTCTATAAATGAAATATTAGTAGTAACTTTAAATTATAGAATTCGGTACTAATTGGTATATCAAACTTTATAAGATTCTTCTTCTTTAGTATTTGTTATATTAAGATTCTTATTGATAATTCCTTTATCTATATCTTCAAACTTCTAAATATAATGGTTTTATTAGTCGATTTCTTGAATAGACTATAATTCTCCTAATTGTAGATCTTTATTTATTTATAAGAGGTTTTCCATCTCTTCTTTTTCTCCTAGCTTTTTTTTGTAAACTAGTAATAATATAGCTAGTTGTATTATACTGATTATATATATTTGTGGTATGAAGGTAGTGTTAAATTGGCCTTTATTGAACTTATTTTTGAAATGAATCTTCTTTCCTTTTGTTTTTTTGTTTTGATATTCTGTTATCCAATGTTTTACTTTTCTGTATTCAAAGTATAAGTTGTTTTCGTATTTATATTTCTTTTCTAGATCTTTATTCTAGGGTAATTGATATATAGTATCTAACTCTATAGGATCTTTATATTCTTATGGATTGTATTTGGGTTTATCTTTGTTTTTGTAGTAATACCTTTGTTTTCGGTTTTCTTAAGGTTTATATAATCGTTGGGTTTGTTTATATCTATATAGACAATCATTAATATCGATAAAGCTTTTAATTAGTTTATTCAAATCCTTGTTTTCTATCTCTCTATTAAGTTCCAAATGTACTTCTGGTTTGAGTCCTTTATGGTAGTGGTTTATAATAGCGATCTTATTCTATTTGGTTGTTTTTATATATTTTCGAAATTCTGTAGTATATTTCAATACTGATTTAGTTTATTTGAGATTGAAGATCTTTTTTTCTATTATCTCTAATTTGTTGGAATTTCTGAAGATTCTATAAATCTCTGTTTTAAATCCTTTAAAACTATTGAAGATAGTTTTAATAGATTGTATATATTCTTGATTGTTATATTCGAAATAATCACATAAATATGATTGGATCTATTTATCTATTTCTCCTTTGAGATATAATATAGCTTATATACTTTTAGATTCTTTTTTGATAAACTTGTTTTGATTAAATCTAAAGTAGATCTCAAATTATAAGAAAAAGGTATCAAGTTTTTATCGATTTCCTTAATACTTATCTAATAAAGCAATCTTGAGTATTTCATTAATAATAATTTCCTTAGGAGTATTAATTATTTCGATATTATTAGTATTAATAGTTGGAGTATATTATCCTTGGAATACTATAATAGTAATTGGTTATTGAATTAATATTTGAAATAGAAATAATACTTAAAGTATTATAGGAGCTATCTTTAGAATTATATAGAAATAGTTAAAGATTTTTTAAGGTGGTTTAGACTAAACTTTAAATAGGAATTCAATAAAATTAATAACTAATTGTAATTCTTATAACTATAATAATAAAACTAATAATTGTTTTTAAGTATGAAGCTTTATATTATAATAAAACCCATTCCCTTATATAAACCTTTATTCTCTATTGTCCTATTGATCCTATTATGTCCCATTAGGTGGGAGTAATGGGATCCAGTGGGAATCCCTAATCCCGTGACTTCCTGATCATGTAATACGGTATGTTGGATGCCGTCGTAACATATATTAAAAGAAAAAAGCTTACTAATCGAAAAGTATGCGAGGCTTATTTTGTAGGGAGAATGAATAAGTATTTCAATAAATATATAGTTATTTATACTCCTATAAGATTATATCGTTTTTATATAAATCTATTAGGTATTTAAGAATCCTTTGAAAATGGGAATAGATATTTTATTGTAATTATTGATAATGCTATTAGATCTATATAGATTAGATTTACAAAAGATAAATCAGTAATAATAATAGTATTCATTTTGATGGATTTGATTAATCAGATAGAAAAGGAGTTCAATTCCAAAGTTGCTATTATTAGAATAGATAATAGAAAAAGCGAATTCGAAATAGTATTTTAAATTGAGATTGGAAAGAAAGGGTTAATCTTTGAATTTTTGCTTTTAGGAAAATATTCTATAAATAGAGTTGTTAAGAAAAAGATTCAAGATATTAATATTATTTCAAGATCACTATTGAATGAATTAGAAGTTAAACCTAGGATATGGGAATTTACTATTAGGTATACTATATATTTGAAGAATAGATCGCTTATAAAAGTATTGTTTTTTGGAGAAGTAGGAATGCTTTTGATAGTAATTATATCTTATGAAGCTATATATAATAAACAATCTGATTTTAAGAAACTTAGAGTATTTGGATATAAAGTGTAGGCTAGAAACTTTTAATATCTAGAATAATTGTTTAAGAAGTTCAAATTGAAAGTACTTAAAAAAGAGTATATTATAATTGGAATAGATAGAAATAATATCTATCGCCTTTTTAATCTTTATACTAAGATTATTAATAGAATAGCAAATACTAACTTTAATAAATACAAATATTCGTTTAGAGAAAAGAGTATCCCAAAACAGCCTGGGATAAAAAGGAAGAGAAAGATTCTTCTATATAATAGGTTTAAAATTATAAAACGAAGGGTGTAATTAGTAATATAGAATAATATACAAAATATATAAATCAATAAGTAAGAGTGTCAAATTATAAATAAATAAGAAAAAGTTCAGATTTATTCTATAATATAAAAGTTATTATTACAATTACTTTGATAGTAATAATTATAGATAATTAGATAGCCAATATAAAAAGTATAAATATTTATAGTCAGACTATAGAATATACAAATAGTTATAGAGATTCTAAGAATTAGATTTACTCTGATAACTGCTTTAGTCCAAATTGAATTGAATTAGAATTATAAGAAATAGTTGAAGGGTATCTTTAATAATTAGATTGTTCAATAATACAAAGTATTACTCACTACTTCCGTATATCCTAAAGGAATTACAGCTAGCAGCTCTAAATCAATATTAAAAGAAACAATAGAACTCGAGAATACTATATAAAAGGATACTCAAGTATAATTAAATACAATCAGATATAAATTATAAAGTTTTAAGGATAATAGTACTTTCGAAATTATAAATGAAACTATACCTATTAATAGAAAGCTATTAAATAACAGATATATTCTAAGGAATAAACTAAATCGTTTTAGTAAATTAACTAGAAAAAAAGTATAACTAATTATTAAAAGGTATCTATAAAGATATAGAATAGATTTCCAAGAGACCTTTATTAATATAGCAAGATATTCAATATTATACATTTTATTAGTAAAAGCTATAATAGAAGATCTAAAGATCAATAATATGAATATTAATACTATATTTTTAAATAGAGAGCTAATGGATATAGAAATCCTTATAGAAGTCCTAAAATTCTTTAAAATAATCTTCCCTAAAATCAAATTTAAAGATAAACTATATCTCAAATTGAAAAAGTCTTTATATAAGCTTAAATAAGCTTTATATATTTGGTGGATAATTATATAGAAATTCTTCAAAAAGATTAAACTCGAAGAATCAATAATAGATTCAAATCTTTTTATAGGAAAGGGAGTATATATTCTATTATATATAGATGATCTATTAATAATTGGAAATTGTATTAGTATCGATTCTATAAAAAAGATAATAGAAAGTCAATAGAAATGTAAGGATTTAGGTGAAACTAGAATGTTTTTAGAATTCCAAATAGAATGAAATCGATAAATTCGATTCCTTAAAATATATTAATCCAATTATATAAAGAAGATTTTATAAAGATTCGATATCGATATAATAAATACAAAAGACTTTCCTTTACTATTTAGCACTATTATACAAAATGTATATAAAAATAAACTTCTATATAAAAATAATAAAATAGTATACCTTCAAATTGTTAATTATACTATCTATCTTTCTAATTATATTTAATTCGATATAGTATATTCTATAAGCTAGCTAGTTTGAGTTATACAAACACTAAGAGAAAGTTATTTAGTATTTGTAAAGTATTTACTTCGATATCTCATTAGTATATATTTAATTGACATAATTTATTCGAATCGATTGAATATATTTTTATATAAATATTAGGGATATACAAATTCCATTTAGGGATTTATAATAAATAAAAAGTCAATATAAGGAGTAACTCTCATTAAATATAGAGGAATTGTAATTTGATTATCAATAAAATAGAAATCGATTTTTCTATATACTATAGAAGTAGAAATTATAATAGCCAATAAAAGAATTAAAGAAATTATATAAATAGAAAAGTTAGTCAAAGATTTCAATAAACAATTAAACAACAAATCATTTATTCCAATCCTATATTACAATAATACAAGTAGAGTTGATTGGATATAAAAGAACAAGTTCTATAATAAAACCAAATATATCAATATCCAATAGCACTATATTCGAAAAGATATAATAGAAGTAAAGAGGCTTTATATTATATAGATATCAAGAACTAAACAGATAATCGATATACTCACAAAGCAGTTAACCTATTCTGGTTTTATTATATATAGAAAAGAATTAGGATTGGATTTGGAAAGCTAGATTATTATTCATTATTTCGTCTACTATAGATAGAGAAATAAAAACTTAAAGCTAAGAGTACTCTTATACTACAATACAATAAAAGATCATAAGATATTCGAACTCTACAAAAGATATAGATACTATAAATAGTTTAAAAAGCTAATACTGTTATAGGAATTAATAAAACTCTTTACAATTTGTATATAGATCAGCTAAAGTTTATATATTTAAATAATAGTATTCTTATTATAGAAAGGATATTGGAAATCACGTGTACTATGTACTACTTGGTGGTATATGCTCTTAGCTTCCCCCTATAAATCTCTTCAGTAGAGTATAAGTAGTAACTTTACACTATAATATAAAGTTGTCATATAAATACTCATATATAATATCATCATATTATACCCAACTCGCTGTCTATTTCCGACAACACTAGCCGAAAAAGAAAAAGAAGAATATTCATTATCTATACTTCAACAATGATATATAATTACTCTCAACATTTATACTACAGTTATTAATAACTCTAAAAATAATCCCAAATTGTTTAATAAAACTATAAAATTATTAAATAAGAATAAATAGATTGAATTTATTAAAAAGGAATATTATCAATTCTAAAAAATAGTACTTTCAAACTAATCAAGAAATTTGATATCAAAAATCAAAAGATTCTATATAGCAAAATTATTTATAAATATAAGTATAATAAAGAAAGCAATATAGTAAGATATAAAACTTATTAGATTATTTAAGGATTCGAATAAAGATATAAACAAAATTTCAATTAAACCTTTATTGAAGTATATAAAAATGTATTATAGAAAATAGTTATAGTAATTGTATCAAAATACGATTTACAAATATTCCAAATAAATATAATTATAATATTTTTGAATACTATAATACCCAACAATTTATTTATATATATTGAATTCCTATTTTATTAGAAATAGAACAATATATTATATAAACAATCTAGAGAGAATCCTAATAGAATTATTTGAGTTAACTAGTTAATTAAAGCTCTTTATAGCTTAAAACAAATACTACGCTAATAGCAAAAAACTCTCTGATATACACTTTTTGAATTAGGTTTTATTCTAATAAAGATTAATAATTGCATTTATTTTAATAAAACTATTAGAATTATTATTATTATATATATCAACAACTTTTTAATTGTAAATAAGAATAAGGAATATATAGCACTCAAGAAAAACCTTTCAAATAAATTCAAAATAGAAGATTTAGGACTAGTTTCCTATTTCCTAGGAATACGAATTAACCAAAATCTAATTGTCTAAACTATTACTTTTTGCTAAGATTCTTATATTCAGAAGATTCTTAAGAAATTTGGTTTCGAATATTGCAAATCGGAGTTTACTCCAATAGCTATAAAAGCAATTAAAGATATAATTCCTTATAAAAGAATTACAAACTTGCAATTCACAGCTTTATATCAATCCAAAATTAGATTACTCAATTTCCTCCACACTCGTCTGAAGATTATATATAATATAAGTATTCTTTATTGTTTTTTAATAAATCCCCATGAAACTTATATAAAACATTGTAATCAAATTTTCAAATATTTAATTGATATTATCAACTATATTATCATCTATAATAAAAATAATAATAGCTATATTGTTAAAGGATATATAAATTCTAACTATACCAATAATCTCTCTACCAAGAAAAATACATTTGAATACATTTTCTTTATATACAAAGAAATCATCTCCATACAATTTAAAAAACAATCAATTATTATTCTAAGCTCAACCGAATCGGAATACTATGGTTTATATAAAACCTCAATAAAGGTATTATAGATTAAACAATTCCTTACCAAATTAATTACAATAGGATACAAATACCTAGAAACCGAAAAAATCAAAATCATTAGCAATAATCAGAATAGCCTAGCTTTAACCGAAAACCTTGAAATCTATTAATGTATTAAATACATAGTTATAAAATATCACTATATTCGAAAGCAAATCGTTTAGAATTATATAGATCTCTGGTTCATTCTAATCAACCAACAAACCACAAACAAACTAATTAAACCTCTCTCATTTATTAAATATATTAGATTTATCGAAATTTTATATTTAGATAAGTTACAAAATAGGCTCACCTATTTTTTGACTACTCAGAAAATACATATCGACAACAATGAGATATATTAGGAAGGAATAAAGAATACTTAACAAAAAATATTGAAAAACAAAATTGGGATTGGAAAATATTAAAGAAAGAATAAATATAGTATTATATCACGGAAATCCCCGTATCACGTGTATTACACATTCACATACACTAACACAATACAATCCACATCCAGGACTACAGATAATCAAATAGCAGTGTAGCATATCCACCTATTCCATTGGTGAATTATATATATTATTCCACCGTCTATATAGTCTAGATGTAGATCACTATTACTCTATTAGGCGACTATATCGCCTATATCTACATATATATAGGGGGATAAATCACTATAATCAATCCCCAAGTCAATCTATTTTATATATCTTTATATACACTTTTCTCCAGTCCTCAAAGTGACCAGTGACGTAGCTATCCTCCGTGATATATTATAATACTAATATAAGATAATTCAATAGTCATTTATATTATTAATTAAAAGGTATATTGAAAGTAATCAATATCTGTAGCCTAATACTAAGGCCCAATCGGGACTAGTATTGTTTCATTTTGAATAGCCTTATATTCTACAAACATATACAACCTTATTCTAAATCTTTAATCAAACTATACAATAATGAATCATACCCAAAACAACCTTATTTCATTACTCACTATACTATATTTCAACAACCTATATCTATAAAACTTCCAATAATCATTCAATCCTAGCACATTCAAATTCAAGTTCGACTTTTCAAGTTATAATATTGGCAGATAATTGTGGGTAGTGCTTCCCCACTATAATATATTTCGAAGGTGCTTGTGCTATAGTGGGTGTATATTATTTTATATTGGAAATTCATTTTATATTCAATTTATAAAATTGAAACTATTTACAACTTTTAGAAAGCTATAATATGAATTTTGAAATTCTGATTTGATAAAATTAAAATTTAAAATGGATTTATTATTTATTATAATTTTTATAAATATATTAATAAAAATGTAGAATCTATATAGGTTTGAAATATCGATTTTGAAATAATATTTTGAAATGTTTGAAATATATCAAAAAAATATAAGATTTAAATTCTTTTTTATATATAAAACTTTCAAAATTAAAGATATATAAAAAGTAAATATATGAAATAATAGAGCTAATTCAAAGGAATTGATCGATATAATTTTTATTATATTTGAATAATCATATAAAAAGTTAAAGTTGAATTAATATAAAAAAAAGTTATAGAATTTGAGGATTTTAGTTTATAAGAATTGAATGTAAAATGATATTCGCCTACTATAGTACGAGCGCTTTCGAAATATGCTATAGTAGGGAGGCATCACCTATAATTAATTGAAATAATAATTTCGATGTATCTATATACAAAATTACATCTCTCTCTTATTTCAAATACTCCTCATAGCATATTACTATACCCCATTCATAAACGCCGCAGCCCAAGGCACCCAACCCAGTAGACTTCCGGATCCTCTAAATACCTGCACGAAAGTCGTACAAATAGCAAGTCACAATTAATATACTTATTCCTCCAACAGTCCACAAAGATTGCGCAGGGAAGATCATGTCTCAGTGATACTCCCCTGTCGATCTATAGATTCTCTCATGAGTCTTGAGCGCTTTGAACTTGATGCCGTCATCCTCAATAGAATTTGAAGTCTTTCATTGATATTAAGACCTGCCGAAGCGCTACAGTTGTCAGTAAGCAGCACACCTAATGACACTATTGTTTATCCCATATTGTTACAAAACATTTCTCTATATACATACCCTGTAATAGCAAAGTTAATATTCTGAACAAAAAGAAATTTAATATAAATCCCTATACAAATTTCTATTTTGTATATTACAATATTAAAGTTTCTTTCGTTACCAACAAAATGCCCATTTCATCAATAACAAATAAAATCGGCACTTTTTGTAATCCATTTATTATTGAATTTTAATAGAAAAAAAGAAAATATTAGCCCAAGGAGCTTTAGAATCTTTCAATATTAGAGTTCAAGAAGAAATAAATAAAGAGGTATATATATAAAAACTAAAAAAAGGAGATCAAAGCAATAAATAAAAGCTAAGAAAGTAAACATAGGAATTAAAGGATAAACAAAAACATTAACCGAAAGTCTAAAAAAAAAATCCATTTACAAATCGAATTGTTTCATTTCACTTTCGATTTTCATTTTACTTTCGATTTATTTGTTACAACGGTATCTAGCATACCATGTCACATGGCCAAATGGTCACGTGATGGACCTAAAGGACTTAGGGGATCGAAGAATAAATATCTAGATCTATAAGATCCAAAGGATCCAAGCAGAATAGAATCTGGGGTTCTGTAGAGAATGAAGGTCTATATAAGGAATAGGATTTTATTATAATGTAGAGCTTTATGCTTAAGATAATTATTAGTTTTATATTATAGTTATAAGAATTACAATTAGATATAATTATATTGAATTCCTATTTGAAGTTTAGTCTAAATTATTTTGAGAGATCTTTAGCCACTTCTATATGATTCTAGAGGTAGCTTCTGTATTACTTTAAGTATTAATTCAATCTTAACTATTGTAATAGTTTTCAATAGCAAATTTATTAGTAATCTGGGATATGTATCTATTAATAATGATATTGAAATGATTGATGTTTCTAAGGAGATTACTATTAATGAAATACTCAAGATTGCTTTACTAAATAAGTATTAAGGAAATCGATAGGAATTTGATATCTTTCTATTATAATTCAAAATCTATTTTAGATTTAATTAAGATAAGTTTATTGAAAAGGAATCTAAGAGTAT
>JBBMOJ010000849.1:0-10087 GCA_038090695.1 Sclerotinia spermophila | reverse complement strand
TATAAATTTTTATTAAATTCCATTCACAAATAAGAAAGTTAAAAATATCGATTTTCGTCATTTTTGGTGGTGAAAGGTGGCCCAAAAGAGTGGTGGCCCGAAAGTAGGGTGGTTGACTTAATCGGAAAATTTCTTATCCACCGTTATTCCTGGACAGATGATTCCTTTTTGGTCTTTGTCTTCCCAAGTGAAAGAGACTTGAAAATATCGCCCTCTCCAAAGCCGTAGAACATTGTACTGAAAATGGAGCACAAATAACAGGTGCAAAGAAGAGTTGGATCCATAACTCAATGCTCATGCTGTCATGTTCTTTAAGCCAGAAGTATCGAAACTTTGAAAGGGAAGCTCACCGGACCCCGAGACGGAAAGCATTCCGCAAAATCCAGATCTGATCTATTATTGTATCAGTGTATCTTATTTCATCGACTCTACTTGCAAGTATTCTTCGGCTGGTGTCAGTCGATATTCTGTTCTGAGCGTTGACACCCCGAAACTATTGAAAGCCTTGACGGTTACTGTCAGTACCAGACATTGTATCTCGGTGCCATGCCTCTCATGTTTCCCAATCTTCCGTCGGTATAAATTATGTTGAACGTTCAACTATCTTTCCTCAGGGAGGCGAAATTCTGCAGGATGAAATAAGATCTTTATTTGGCAGCACAACATCGTGTTGACATTTGTTGGCTTTTGACAGATGTGACTGATACCGCCCTGGGTGCCACATTGAGGCTCAATTCTCCAATACAATCACATGACCTGAAATTCCACGACCATTTCCCATCTCAGAGGATTTGTTTGGCAACCCAGCTGGCTATGTCCGAATTCTGAACACTGGGCTCCATTTTATCACATTTACGAGTTCCTAACCTTGTTATTCATGAGCTCTTGGATATACCATTTCTTGAGAATGTTCGAACCAATTGCACAGCCAGTGAATGCAGAAGAGAAACAAACCCTCTCACACCGAGATCCCTTTTGTTCCGACATCACTGCGACAATCTTGCCAATAGATTGTGAATTTCGTGTGTGCTTTGAATCCCAACACCGAGTGGTGAGTTATGAGAGTTGACGTACAATCATTATGCATAGCTTTGTCTAACCCAGACAGCTTGGAAATGTTTGCAAGTGCGCGTTGTGATTCTTGATTATCTCCAGCTGCTATGTACATTCCATGAAAGCTATTGGTTGATTAGAGGCCATTCCCCTAGTTATTTCTTGCCGTTGTGAAGGGTGGTAAAGCTTCGCTATCATCTAGCTCCAATTTAACACTCGGTCTTCGAAAAAATTGGTCAGCGTGAAAAGGTGAGGAGGCGCGGCTTCTTTAGGGGGATGTTGCGGAAAGGGCTGGCTTGATCATTGTTTCCTATACCTGAAATCGCCCTACACTGTCAGCCATGAGGTACATCATCTCTTTGAGTATACCAATATACATGTCCCTTTTAATTTATGTTTCCTATGGCGAAAACTATCACACATTGTGCGCTGCTGGATATTTAGAAACCTTGCTGTGTTACCGGTCTTGATTGTCCGAAATATAGGGCTATGCCCGACAGTCTCCATACTGCCATAAGATGAGAGAACACTGAATAGGTACGCTTTCAAAACAAAGAAAAGACCAACGAAATCCTCAAAATAGAGCTCATAGATTGATCTTTTCTCACTCTTCTATTATAATGGGTCATGAAATCTCCTATTCAACGGGTTTATATAACCACGAGATAACCCAATGTCACATCAATCATGAGAGCACCGGCGCAAGCCCTGAAAGCGAGGTGGTAGAAATGAACAAGTGTTTATTCACTACACTGCCACGGGACCCAAAGATGCTTATAGCAAGTTTCTTTGTAACTCTCCTTATAAAAGAGGAAACACCAGGTCGGTGTGGCTGCGTCAAGCAAGGTTTAGATCAAGTACATCAGCACCATAAGGCGCACACGTCGGTTTTAAGATGTATGTCTCGACAAAAATTAGGTATTAGCACGAACAATGACTTCTTGATCGCTGAAGAACCGTTTTTCTGCTAGCTGAGGCCCTGAAGATTGGTTATCGTAGTTCCAAAATGATTATCGTCTGATAATTTTGAGTCCTGCTGTCGCTGAAGATGAGTCCAAGTCCAAATATGATTATCACTGTCAGTGAGAGATATTACTGAGGTGAAGTCTCATCTTATCGTTGAGATGACGATCAAGTTACAATCCGTTAATGGCGCTAGATGACGGCCACAACGCGAAAAACACAGGAAGATCCAACGAACCACAAAGCCATTCCTCATATCGCAGTTCTTGGTCGCTTCCCTTGTCTAGAGAAAAGAAAATCCTGAAACTCTACGATTTAGGTTTGAGAATTTGAGCGATGAGGTACTTTGTACTGAGTTCTTGAATTATTAATACACAAGAAAGGCGCAAAAGAGTGAACAACCGTAAGTCTGCGTGATCATAGTGTTTGTCTTGTTTGTTAATCATCAATTATCCCGCTATTCAACTTGTGGATGAATCTAGTCTATACAAGAAACGCAAAGTTTACTACTAGTCTCTCATTTCAAAAGGCTCGATACAAGCATCCTGATCTTCACAAGTGGAAGTATTAAGGGGATGAATGGCAGGACCCCAGGATTCCTGGAAGAGCCCGTTTCTTTCAATAAGGTATGCGCACTGGATATGCAACTTGCATACTCAGAAGTCTACCGTACGTTGAATGGTGACAACAATCTTCTAATCTTTTCTTCTGATATATTCAACAGTAACAATTTGTCTAAAATTCTATTATTGTTTGTGGGTAAGCCTATCAAATTTCTTACTTAAGATGATAGCATTTTGACCCAATTAGACAATAATCGATATGAATACTGTATACTTGCTCAATAATTCAAGACCCAAGCTTAGTAGACACTTTGCAGACCCCAAAAGGCCTCAGACTTCGCGATTTCTGTATTATCTCAGCCTTCTCTACTTGCAGACCTGTCAATTCGAGAGCAGGTTCCCCAACAGATCTAAGACACCCCTCTCAGTAAAGACTCACTAAATCATTCTTTGAACTGGCGCTTAAAGTGAATCGCAACATAGAAGCTCACTCATTTACTGCTGTGATTGTTATAGAGGAAATTAGTAGCAACTTGAATTTCTCGTTGGATACATCGTACACCTTCGTGATTTTAAGTCTTGAAAGATCTTCTAAGCTGAACAATATTGGTTTGTAAGTGAATGAGTTAGTATAGGTATATAATCGCTCTCATTGCCACACTCGTTTTGAAAACGAAACGATATATATATGGGCCACCAAAGCAACCGCAAGGAGATCCACGAACATTCAGCATATTGTCATCATTCTCGAATTCCATCAAAGACTTGCTATTAGGTACTAAAATTGCAAATCAAGCACCAAAAAATCTCTACATCTGAATATCAGTACCAAAGTCGCATGCTCATAGGATACTTCCACCATCTTCTACCATCCGCCGCCCAAGACACCGTATGTAAACCCTTGAAACCTACAGCAGCAACGACGAAACCCATCCAGTTCTTCGCTATCTACGATCCAGCTCATCATCATCAATCCTCACCTCATTATCAAAGCCCCGAGAGCCAGTATTTTTCACCCTTCATCCATCTTATCATACTTCCCAATACCAACATCATTCTCGACCCATTATTCCTTTCAACTTATGCCACTACCGTTACCTAATCAATTTCCTCAGTGACCGATTCCACAACAGAAGCTCCTGACTTTACTTATATACTAAACCTAACCCCCCCCTCCCCTTTCCGCCCTTCCTTTTACCTTAACGCTCTTTTCTTCCAAAAAATCCCCTTCCCTCCCAAAAAAAAAGAATATTCACCTCACCATCCAACCAGACACACACAAATACCCCCTCCAACCGAAGCTTTCGATATAAAAGAGAAGAGATATCTCTGCTCATACATCGTAGTAAATTGGCCATGGGATAGCGACCGCGTAGGGAGGCTGGATCACTGATAACTCGTCACTGATTACTTATCCCGAATTTCTAGAAAAAAGAAAAAGAGAGAGGGAGAGAAAGTGATATCTAGAATGCACTTTATTGTTCTTAGGAAAGCCCCGGTTTACTATCTATAACAGTAACAGTAACAAGATCTTCGATATTAAAGATTCCAAATAACAGTAACTCTTTAATCTCATCCCGTCATCCCCGTCATCCCCATCAATCCCTATCAATCCTCTCAATCCCCTACAACCCCAATCTCAAAATTCCACCTAACCTAACTCGTAACCTCACAACTCCCGGTGCATAAGAAGCCCTCATTCCTGCATACCCTTCCATACATTCCCACAAGTCATTATTATTATTGTTATTATCACCAGCCCTTGGGGTATACATACATACATACTCTCCATACGCCCATCACCAACACAAAACGACCCTCTCCCTCTCCCTCCCCCCAGAAACCCAAAAACACCACCACTAACCATCTCATCCCAAAAACCAACCAGAAATATCTCATCAACCAACTAACTCTACAAACAAACCAATTCTACAACCAAACCACAAACATCACACCAACAAAACGCAAATCAATCATCCCCTTAGATATCCCAGATCTTATTATAAGTCACCTTACATATATCCGCTATTAGATACCAAAACCAAAACCAAAACCAAAACAAAATAGATTACGAAACCGTTTCGAGGGTATTCAATTTCCAGGTTTAATTTTCGTTTTTGAAGAGGATACTACATCCACCTCCTATCCTCAAAAGTGAATGACAGTAGTAAAATGTAACCTCACCCTCATGCCTCTTCAAAAACAGAGATCTATCTCATCGCATCCCACTCCTTCGAATTCTATACCGCTCATTCACAATACTTCCCCTATCCCCTACCTCTCCTCTCTCCTCTCTCCTCTCTCCTCTCTCCTCTCTCCTAACAAACGGAATTCTCAAAACCTCGAGTTCGGAATCTTATCTATAATATATAAATAGAAAAAATGCACTTACAAACGGCATCACGTAAAAATAGGAGTATCCCATCCCATAACAACACATCCCATAACATCAAGAAATCATTCCTCACGAAACGACATCAGTATATCAATCATATCATTAATATTCCAAAGATCGAAGTTATCCTTCTATCTTTGAGTACTATCTCTCCCCCCCGCCTCTCTCTGTTCCTGTACAACCCTGCTTCTATTCTTCCAAGACGCATCTATCCGCCCAATCAACATCCTCCTCCCTATTTCACAGCTATATATAAGCTCAATATGCCCCAACCGAAACACCATCGCTTTACTAACTCCATATGGTAAGATAAAATCTCACCTATATCCTCGCACCCTATGCGCATTCTATCTCATCTCATTATTCGATAGGCTAGTAGAAATTCCGACAACGGAAAAGGATCAAAAAAAGGAAAAAAAAAAAACTACATATGCAGAATGGGTATCATTGCACAGAAAAAAGGAAAATGCACGCTCGCTATGCTCATCAAGCTCTCTCTCTATCTAATCCCTTGAGATTGTGGTAATCTCTTTCCATCTAAAAACTGTCTTGGCGGTCTTTGTTCATAATAAGGATCAGGTTCTTGTCTCCTTTTCCGTTCTTCATATTCTGCTCTCTCTTCTTCACTTAGACTGAATGCTTTTTTCAGCCATCCAAATGCACTTCTCTTCTTTTTGACTTTCTTTCCATCTTCCATTGTGACAGTCGTCATATCACTCATTACGCTCATTCCCATACGACTCGGTGCCATTGATCTTGATAATCCACTTGGTACGCGCTCGTGATGATGCATCGGTGCTGCAGTCCATGGTCTTTGCAATGGTGAATGTGGGGATGCGTTAACGGGTCGAAAAAATTGTTTGTCCGAGTGAGGGGATGGGATGAAATCTCTTGTTAAGATGGGTGGCGGGATTTCACGTTCTCGGCTTGTTAAAACTGGTGCCGAAATCGCCGAAGAAGGAGATTGAAATGCTGGTGATGGGAGGTGTTCTTGTATCGAACGAATCGCAATGGGAGGATCTGATTCAGAACAATATGCCGAATCGATTCCACGAGATGGATGTGTCTCTTTCGCTAGTTCGGGGCGTCTGGGAATACTTAAAGGTCCTGATCCTTTACGCTCCTCTCTCTTGCGCGTTTCATTGCCACGATCCCTGATCTTTTCATCTCTATTTCTTCGCTCTTCTCTGTTTGACTCCCTATTACGTTCTTTTCTGCATTCTTCTTTACGACGCTCTTCCCTGAGGTGTTCTCGGCTACGCTCTTCTCTAAGTAGCTTTTCTCTTTGACGCTCTGCTCTATCCGCCGATAAATCTAAAGGCTCAATATGACGCTGCTCGCTTCGAACCCGAGGTTGAACTACCGTGTTAGGTTTCAAGTACAGGGATGGATCTACCACCGATGCCGCAAGTGAAGTAATTCGTGGAGCGGAGAGTAATGTTGGAGGCGGCTTTAAGGTCTCGTTTTTGATCTCCTTATTCTTTAAAGAAAGGCGCTTTCGAACTGATGATTTTCTTTTACCTTCTGGGGCGGATTGGAGGACAAATTCTTGAATTTCTTTTATGGGAGAAGTTTCGGGGGACGTTTGGGGTGACTTTTTGGGAGACGTTTTGGGCGAGGTTTTGGGCGAGGTTTCTAGCAAAGGCTTAGGTGAGGGTTTCGGCGAAGGTTTTGGTGAAGGATTTGGGGAGTAGGTGGTCGGCAAAAGTAATGGGGAATAGGTCGGTGGATGTGGAAACGGAGAATAAGTTGTTGACGGAAGTATTGGGGAATAAGTCGTTGCGGGAAGCATTGAGGAATGAGTAGTCGGAGCAAGAAGTGGAGAATATGTGGTCGGAAGAAGGAGAGGTGAATAGGTGATGGGTTTGAGAGTATATAATGGTTCTGGTTCAGATTCAGGTTCGACATCACTCTCAGATTCTGACTCTGGTTCTGGTTCTGGCTTCGACTCTGGCTCCGGGGTTCGTTGTCGGTATTCTACCAAGGCAATCGCTGGCAAAGTGGCTAAAACCGTTGGAGGTATAGGTTTCGAATCGCCGGGGAGTTCTTTTATCATGGAAGCTCGAAGGTTGCGAGATACAGGAGCAGCTGGTGCTTGTACAGGAGATGAAGTACTAAACTACTCATTGTTAGCCAAGAATGACATGATTGATCCTGCGAGCTTACCCTTGACTTCCGACTTATTCTGCCAGCTCTCCGATGGATTTCTGCCACAATACTTCCCAACTGGTCGAGAGAACTGCCCAGATGACTGCCCTTGGTATGTAACGAGACATAAGCCTTATGCCAACCTTCCACATTTCCACACATTGCATCAAAGACTCTCTCCATGTGAGGTCGATGTTTTCGCCATGTCCGGTTATCTTTCTGCCCTGCCAAGTATATTGTGAATTCCTTGCAAGCATCCATTCCTTGTTGCGCATCGAGAAGAGTGTCCTTCATAGCTGCCGCGGTACGTGCAATGACGTGCTCAATGCGTTCATTGCCACTGACGATTTGCGACCTAAACGCTCGATCTTCTAACATAGAATCGAAGATGGCGATGTTTTGTAATGGAAATTTCAAATGTTTTAATCTCTCTTCAATATCACTCTGTGCCAAATCAAAATCTTCCAGCGTCATCTCTAAAAACCCGTCTACCTCATTCACATGTCCCTGTAATATTGACATAACCTGCTCTTCATCTCGGGCGATTCCATTGAGGAGTAAGTAAATGCCGAAGGATATCTGTGCCATCAGTTTCCACAATTCATGATGCTGTTGACCTGGTTGCCTCTGCCATCGTAAAGCATGTGTATCTTCGGAAACATCTTGTTCAAATAAGATCCTTCGTCGAGTCGCTGCATCGCCGATTTTAGGTGCTGTTCGAGCTGTTTCGCCAGCCTCTTGCATCGACTCTGCAAAGGCACCTTGCATACAACTTATTGGATGTTTGGGTACCATGGATTTTTTTGCAACGTCGTTGACTTTCTTGACTTCTTTGACATGATGCACTTCCTTCATCGTATCGTTATTTATCCTTGTATCGTCTAATCGCATCTCGCAAAGTGAATCATCATCAGGTTCGAGAATAAACGGAAAATCGACTTCTTGATCAGAAGAAGAGTCGTAGAAGGCCATGATTGATTGCCACAGCCTGCCTGCTTAAGACTTATGCAAGAATTGATAGTCCTACATGGATTGATTGAATGTAGCGAGTGTCTTTAGCCGCATGTGAATATTGAACCGGATTATTGGTATCTACGGTATCGTAGATGAGGTAATATATTATCTTTGATGCAGTGCGCACCACTGGTGGTGTACAACAGCGCTTCTAGAAGTCCACAACTGGAATTACACGAATAATCAAAACTGCCCGGTAGGTCCAAGACCAAGGAAGACCGAGAAAAGATGAGAAAATGAGAGAAAAGGTTGCTTTTCTCAGTTGCGTCAAACCAAATCTGTCGTGATCTAGTCTACCTTCCCCCCCCTACAAAGGATCCCTGGTCCACCGAAAGAGGCGTCTGTGTCAGTGTCCACTATCTACTTGTTGCAGTAGCGTCGAGAAACGGGTGGGAAGTGGAAAGGCTATCGAGAATAATCGGACAAGGCTCTTTGAGGGAAGCGAAGAAGATTTTAGTTTGAGTTTGGGTTCATCCTTTCACCACAGTATTTATTTGGAGTCAAGGGGACCATGCGCGGGATGAGATCGACTTTTTGATTGCAGAGGTTCTCGTTTCAAGTCTTGGTGTTGCGAATTAAAACAAATTATAGGATATATTTAGGAATAAAAGAGAAGGGAGAAAGAAGAGCAAGGAATGTAAAATTTGAGGACTGGTGGATTTATGGTGATGAATGGTGGATGTTGTTGTAATTGTCGTCCTGGAACCTGCCTGTACCGTGTATATACATAAGACGGGCCCATAAGAGAGGCGGGTGATGGTGATGGTGATGTAGGTGATGACAGAGTGGATAGGTTGAAAAAAGTAAAGAAACTTGGGAGAAAAAAAGAAATTCTTGAATGAATTGGTTGTTATTGTGCAGGATGAAGTGCTGCTCACTATGTGATAGATAGATAGATAGATAGTACGCAATGACCATAAGTAAGTAGACCTTGGAGGGGAAAGAGAGAGAGGGAAAGGGGGAGGAGAGGAAAGAGTCAAGGATATTTATTGATTGTATTTATCATAAACGTAACATATAGCTTGTCATGTCTCTTCTTCCCTATTTTCCATTTGTATTTGTATTTCTATCTCCATCTCTATTTTCTATTTTCTATTTTCTATTTCCTTCCATTTGAATCAACCATGATGTAGATCTCATCGTTAGCTAGGTACATAAACCGTTTGAATGCGGGATTCTCGAATGATTGACTTGCTTGATGGGGGATCACGGGGATCAATAATATATAAAAAATCAATAAAATGAAATTTCCTATAGAGTTAGTTATACGATGTAATTAGCAAGAAACTCATTTTCCATCAATCTCAACGGTTCCCCTGGGTCAACGACTTGGCAAATGGTTCCAATATCTTCACCCGGGCACGACCAAATGGTTCGACCCATAATATCATGTATATGCAATATTCATTTATCCAAAAATCTCGCATCTAGATCAGATCTTTCAACTGATCAATCCATGAGACTCACAATTTATTTACGACCTAGCCGACATATCCCGGATTGTTATGTGGAGTTGATCGGGTCTACGTGCTCATGGTCATGGATAGAGAGAAGATGGAAATAAAATAACGTGGTTTATATGCGAGTGGATCATATCACCGAATGGGATCACTTTCACTTTAAATATTCATGTTTTATTTCAATATACATTTTATTAATTGTCACGGAAATCCCCGTATCACGTATATTATACATTCACGTGCACTGATATAATACGATCCACATCTAGGACTATAGATAATCAAATAGTAATATAGTATATTCATTTATTTCATTGGTGGATTATATATACTATTATTCCACTTATATAGCTTAAATATAGATTATTATTATTCTATCAAGCGATTATATTATTTATATCTATATATATATAGGAATAGATTATTATAATCAATCTCTATGTTACGACGGTAACAGAATCGTCACGTGATGAGTGTCACGTGATGGAGTT
>JBBMOJ010000848.1:0-10093 GCA_038090695.1 Sclerotinia spermophila | reverse complement strand
TAATCAATCCCTAAGCTAATCAATCTTATATATCTTTATATACACTTTTCTCCAAACCTCAAAGTGACCAGTGACGTAGCTATCCTCCGTGATAACTTTAATATATATTATACTATAAAAATAAAGAAAATCAATATATTTTTCTACTACAATTACTCTAACAAAACTATTTTTCTTAATATCATTCTTATTTAGTTTTAAAACTTTCTTAGCCTTTTCATATATATAATATTAATTTTACTAATGTTTTTTTTTATAAAATCTATAAAGAGATTCCTTTTTATTAATTCTATTAAAAGTATTTCCTATTCTTTTTTTACAATCTCTATTATAATATTTTCCTTTTCTTTTTTAAGCATTTTTTCTTTTTGTATTATTTATTGCAATATTCGCTACTACAATTTGGTTAATTATATTTCGAAAAATCTTTTTAGTTTATTGTAATATAAATAATATATCTTATAAATCTTTATTTGTAATTAAGATAAGGTTATATTGTATTTATTAAACTTCTGTTTCTAATAGTGAATTCAATAATTAGGAATAAACCTTATTATTTGTAATAGGTTGTTGAGATATAGATGTTTTATATTGATAATCAAATTGTCAGGGTACGGGTAAAGACTTATATTGTACCATAAGGGTAGAAGAGCTATAGAAGAGAGAGGTCCTACTTATAGGAAGTAGGATACGCTAGTGGTCCGTGCCTGAGGCACGAAGGCAACTACAGAACATATAGTTGGCGCCGTGACACAAATAAACAATCAAAAAAGATTTATATAATCTCTATTTTAGAATCAAATAATTTATAATCGAAATGCTTTCAAAGTTTTTAAACAAATTGTATATTTATAATTTTATTGAATATCAATAAATATATCCAAGCACCTATAAAATTACTTTCATCAATTATAGGTATTAATTAGAAGCAATATATCGAAATTAGATTAGAATTGATAATAGAGAATACAATTTCTTTCTTCTTCTTTCAATCAGTAATATTTATATAATTAATTCTAAGTATTATTTCTATTTCTATATATAACTCCAAAATGGAAACTAATATTATTACTACTCGAATAGATTTATAGAATCCAATCCAATTGTTGTCTTTGAAAACAACAGTAGAGTTCCATTTCATTTGAATTATATCAACAATAATTATACCTACCATCTTATAATAGTAAGGATATTCGTATTTTATATATTATAAATATAATAATAAAGCTATTATAATACAGCGCTCATAACCTATCGGAAATAAATAATAAGTTATATATAATATAATAATATTATATATAGGAGTATCTATAATACAACTTTGTATTATAATACAAAGTTGCCACCTATACAATAGAGAAAAGATTTATAGGGGGAAGCTAAGGGCACGTGCCACCAAGTGTCACGTAGTACACGTGATTTCCAACAAGAATAATAGTGATTTATATCTAAACTATATAAATAGAGTAATAGTATATATAATTCACTAATGAAATAAATAAATATACTATACTATTATTTAATCATTTATAGTTCTAGATATAGATCGTATTACATTAGTACACGTGAATATATAATATACGTGATATAGGGATTTCCGTAACATTATATAATATTGTCAGAAAAAGGTATTTTGTTACTAGCATACTGCTTAGTATTGATTATATATCATATGATTTCCAATACGCCCTTTTAAGTAGTATGCCCTATAGCTCCTTCCTCGGGAGCTAGCTTTATGCTTTAACGTTTTTTTCGTTTAGGGAGCTAAACCTCTTTTAGGTTGTATATAACTGTATGAATGGATCCACTTTTTCTGATCTACTAAGTTACACCGGATATGAGTTTTGTATAATGATATACTTTAACACTGCGCTATCCGGGCTTATAACCTATCAGAAAAAGGTATTTTGTTATTAGTATACTGCTTAGTATTAATTATATATTATATGATTTCCAATAAATATATTTATATTTTTTTTAATCTTTTAGAATCTTTTATATATTTGTTAATCCTTAAATATTAATAATTCAATTGAATTTTAATTAATGATTTATTTATTTATTTAAATTATTAATGTCTGTAGTGGACCTCCCTAGGGGTATTTAGATATAACTAGAATCTAGAGTTATAATACAGAAAGGGTATTGTTATTGTTGGAACACGTGACCTAACGTGATCGGAGATCACGTTTCACCCTATTCTTGTATTATATACAAGAGTAGGATGATGGCAGATATATATAAATAGCAATACCCCTTTTCCAAAGGGGTAAATAGATAGAATTGAATACAAATTACATCTATATTTATAATTATCCCTTTGAGTTTATCTAATATTGATTAATAATTGATTTGATTTAATTATAAAATAGCAAATACAATAATTTCAAGAAATCTATTTTCGATTTAATTTGAAGATATTTATATTATTTATGCTTTTATATATATTATATAGTTTAATTATTATATAATACCTTTTGATATTATATATCCAATAAAATGGTTTTTCCTATTCTAAAAGAATTCTTATATATTATTGATTCTGAATTATAGGGTTTATCCTTTAATCTAAAGTCAATAATTATTACCAAAAAATAGATGAATAGTTTTATTATAATATAGCTAGTTTATATTTAATATTAAATATATATTAAAGAAACATTCTAAATTGATTATTAAGATTGATTTGAAAATTGATTTGAGAATATATTTAAAACAGTAAACAAATATATTCTTAAAGTTCTTTGCACCTATTTAATACTATATGGTTTTCAAGTCAAATAAGCAAAAGGAAGTATTAGATCAAAAAAAACTATAACCTATTATTAATAATATATAGAAAGAGATATTGCAAATTCGAAAGCAATATCCAAATAAATTTATAATATTCCAATCACCCTTTATTAAATCAATCAAAGGCGATCAAGATCTTTGAATATTATAATTATCTAATCCAACTAATCTATTCAATTCTATTAGGGATTTATATAATTGTATTTCATTATATATTTAAGAAATCAAATAATTATACTTTGAATATATATTTATATTATTTCTTTAAAACAATAGATTATTTCCTAGGAACAATTTTGAATAAAATCTTCTATCAAATCTTATAAAAATATATATTAATATAGAATTACAATATAATATAAAGAAATATAACCTACTTAATCAAAAGCTCTAAATCTTTTATAATATATACTTCAAAATCGGCCTTTCTTAGAATAATTATAGGAATACATTTTTATTTATATTTAAAAATTAGATTTTATTCTTTTATTATAAAAAACTTATTAATCGAAACCTGGAATTCAAAGAGATGATTATATTTATATAACTTCATTTCGAAATAGAAAAGAGATATTAGAAGTATTTAATTGAATAAAGAAATATAATATTATTATATATTATCCAAAAATATTCAAACAAAATATTATTAAAGTAATTAGAAAAGCTATTTTCCAATCTAAGAACTCTTTAGTAAAATCTTATAAGCTTTTATTAGACCGAAATAGCGCTTTATAATTAATTCGTGAATATATATTAAAATATATTTAATATAATTATATATTATTTAAATCAACAATCTCTTTTGAAAGTTTGTATACTGAATTACAAGCTGTAATTAGTTATACTATATAAATAAATACAGAATGAACTTATATAGTAAAACAAAAGAAGAAAGATCTATTGGATATAGATATCTATTGAACTAATTATATATATAGTAACCGGAATCTATATTAAGGTTAAGATTAATATCGAAATTCGAATTAAAAAGGTAAAGGTAATATTAAAAAAAGAAAATCAATATGTTTCAAAAATCAAAACTAAAATACAATTCAAAAGTGTTTTGTATATAAGAAATCAGGATATTAGTTTATGAATTATATTTTTAAAAAATAAAAAGCCTAATTTAATTAATATCTCTAAAGTAATAATATAAATAATAATTTCCAGCAATTTCTATTTATATATAAAAGAAAACCTGATTTTGATAAAAATGAAAAAAATAATGCAAAAAATAATCTTATCAATCTTCTATTCAATCAATTATAGATTATAGAATACTCAAATTATTTTATTCAAATTAAATAAATTAATAAAATATATATAACTGAACTTTTGAATAGATAAACCTTTATATATATATTATTAAAATATAATCCACTCTTTCAAAAAGATATTGTTATACCCACTAATAAAATATTCTAAAGAATCATTGCGGATATAAATACTTTAAGTATATCTATAATAGAATATTAATAAATCGAAGTTTTGGAATGGAAAAAGGATATAATAATATTCTTTCAAATGAAAAAAGAAGAATATAATATCAAATTCAGAAAAGGTTTAATAATATTATAAGGTAATACTATTATATATATTTCTATTAGAAATATTACTTTTGTAATTGTTCTAGTAAATACCCCTTTTCTAATATATATTTAAGATATAGATCGATTGAATATTATACTCAATAATCTTTTGAATATATTATATTAAGGCTTTAAAACTATTCCTATTATATAAAAATGGAGATATCCATTTTTATGATTAGAATAAAAGGAAAAAACAGTTATATATAATTATTTGATCGAAATCGAGCTTTATCAAATCTATCGATGTTTTGGATATCCCTTTATATGAAAACTTATAAATATACTAATTCGAGTTGAATATATAAATATTGATTTTCGAATTATTGAAAAGTTGAATAAGTTCTGTAAATATTATTAACTTTATACAAAGTTATTAAAGAGATTCAGATTTATAATCAAATGTGATATCGAATTTAATTATTCTATTATCCTTGATATCTTTTATTTGGATAGCAAATCTGTATTTCATATAATCAATGAAGTTATTATATTTAATACAATTCAATTTATTCAAAATATATCTACAAGAATAATTTGGAATATAATACGGAAATGCTAAATCAATACATATTTAGATCCTCCAGATTATATTTTCTATAATATAGATACAAATTTCGTATCAATTGAATTCTGATAGAATACTAGATTCCTTTAAATTGAAATTCGAGAAATCCCTATAAAAGCTTATAATATAATTAGTAAAGTCGAATAGTTTTATATATTTATATAAAAAGCGTACAAAATTTTTAAGAAAGAATTGAAAAATGAAAATTTAGATAAAAAATCGATTCTTCAAATGGTTATAAAGATTATTAATAATATTATAGGACTAAATGGTTTTGGACCTATTCTTCTTGTTTTTAGTATATATCCCTAAATTATTTTATATAATCCTTTATCTTAGTTTATTATAAAATGAATAGAAATATATCGAAAAGTGATTAAAGAACTTTCGGAGATTCAAATAAAATATATAATTTAGAATATATTAGCAATTAAAAATGGTCCTAATATATATAAAATACTCAATCTACCCCTTGACTCTAATATCTATATATACAGAAAAAGAAAAGGCTGAATTAATTCTTATTGTTTGATAATAATTAATAATCAGATATATATAATACAATTATTTTATGGTTCAATAGAATTCTATATAATTATAATCAAGCCATTTTATAAACTTCTAAATAAAAATATTTTAAAAAATAAGATTACAACTTTACTCTAGTAAAATAAAGTTATTATTCAAAACCTAGAAATCTAGGAAACAGAAATACAATTTAATTTTATTATAAATATTCCTGAAATATGAAAGATATAATCAATATTTGAAAAAGAAAAAGAAATAGAAATAATTATTTTTATTAAACAAACAATTGTATATATAGAATTATTCAACATCATATCTCAAAATAATATTCTGAAATTCTCAAATGAGTATGATCAATTGATAATAATAATTCGGAATAAATTAAATTTGAATAAAGTCTTTATTACGAAAAAGGAATAAAAGATATTAGATTTAGTAATTGAGTTATATACAAAAGGGATTATTATAATAAATAAAAAATCTTTTGAGTTTTTATAAATTCAGAAAATTAATAATTTGATTATTTGTGATATTTTTGAATTTGTTAAATTTGATTTATTTAAATATATTAGAAGGCTATTCAATTTATAATTAATCAATAAAGTTAAAGATTGTATTATTGAATTACTGTATAAAAAATCAAGATTAATTGTATAGGTATATAATGATTTAGGTAAGAAGATTATTTTGATTTAAGCGCCTACTATTTAAAGTTTAAATTAGTGAATTATTATAGTATTAGTATTAATATTAATAAAAATGGGAATCATATTAATAATTTGAGATGTTATATAAGTATATATATAATCAAAAATGTTATTGAATCGTACTATTCTAATAAGACTTCTAAAAGAATTATAAGAGAAATACTTTGAAAATATAATTATAATAATGAAAAAGCTATTGTATAATATTGCTAAGGTAGGAACCTATTATTGGGCTATATATTGAAAACATTATCAAAAAAAGCTGAATATAGTGATATTATTATATAATCTGTATTTACTTATTTCGAATTTAAGGAATATATAATTCGGAATTGTTAGAATATAAATAGATAATACTCTGATTTTAATAAATTCAAAGTTTTTTAGATTAGAAGATATTGAATTGAAGAGTATTAATCTTTTTGTGAAATCTAATGAATATCTTTTGAATAATATATTCTTTGTTTTTAATGGATATATTATATAAAAGGATGGAGAGGATATAATATTAAATCAAAAGGATTAAAATAAAAAGATTTGAAAAGTTATAATATTAGATTAATATTGAGAATAATAAGCCCAAAAAGTCTATATTACTATAATTTGTTAGTTAGAAGTATTATATAATTTATTAATAATAATATAATATTAAGAATCCTTAAATGAAAATATCAAAACTTTAAATAAAAGATTGATTTAGTAAATTCAAAATATTGATTATAATTTACAATTCATATTATTATTAACCAATTATATAAAGCTTTTTATATTTGTTAATAGATTATTTGTAAACAATAAAGATTTGAATAATCAAATTGGATTTGTAATCGTTTTAGTAAATGAATATTTCTCAAATGAAAATATATTCGAAATAAAAAACAATATTATTTATTATAATAGTATAAAAAGTAAAAGAGTTATATATAGTATAATAACTTTAGAGAGTTATTCAATAATAAGTAGTATTAATATCAATCTTATAATACAATTAATACTCCAAATAATCATTTTCTAATTTAACCTTTATAATATTCCTGTTGTTGTATATATAAATTTATATTTATTATATGAATATCTTATTAAATTAGATATTATAAAAAAAAAAGATTAATAATAAATATAATAATCTTATAATAATCTTATAATAATTATATAAACAAAAAAAGCTAAATGAAATATAATAGATTAATAGATAAGATAATATAATTAATACTATAACAAAAGTTGATTCAAATAAAGTTCTAAAGAAATTTATTGATTTAAATAAAATAATTATATAAATCGAGGGATAAATGAAAAAGGAAAAGAATATAAAAATCTAATTGATCTTTATATTAATAAATTAATAATTGGAATAAAGAATTAATAATATTTTATTTTATTTTAGGTTTTAAAGTTATTCATTTTTTTTTCGAGAAAGTTTTCAATAAATAATTCTTTTTAACAAATTAACAAAAGATATATATATATCAATTAATAATAATAGGATTATTAATAGTATTAGCGAATAGATATAATTATATATTAATGTATTTTGACTAATTAGAATAAACAATAAACCCTATTTCTATACTATTTGTAATTTCTATAATTATTATCAAAATAATTAGTAATATACCAACAATTTGGAAACGGGGTTAATCTATAAATACAATATTCCTTATAATAGTTTTTCATTAAGATATTCTAATTTTATATAAATAGAGTATTAATATACTAATTAATTAATTTCTAAATATCTCAAAAAGTTATTACCCCCTATACAAATATAATCAAATTTCTGATTTCTATTAAAACTATATTTTATCAATCAATTCAATAATATATATTCAATTCTTAATTAAAAATTAAAAGAATACAATATATACCAAAAAAGGTTAAAACTAAAGTGTTTATAAAAAATTGGAAAGTTTTATATATACAAAAAATATTAATATATTATAAAAATAGTTAAATTAATAATAAATATGGGGTAAATTTTGATATAATAGGTTCAATATTCAGCAAAAATATTAAATATATATTTTCAAATATTCAAAGATTTTAAATTTCTATTATTTTTAATATATTAATATAATTCTAAAGCTAAATACATCTACTAAAATAATTGAGATCTATATACAAAATAGAAATATATTGAATTTAATAATTTTCAATTCCTTTTTTATAATAATTTGATTTATTTAGATTTATATTTACTATATTTATTTGAAAAAAAAACTTAGATATTAGATTGTATTATATACTACCTTTACAAATTCCAATAAATAATTTGATTTATATAAAATCTATTTGTATAAAAAAGAAAGTAGAATCTATATTGAGATATATAACCTAATATAGCCAGAAATTACATTTCACCCTACTCTTATATTATATACAAGAATAGAATAATAATAAATATATATAAATAGTAATACCCCTTTTCCAAAGGGGTAGACAAATAAAATTGAATACAAATTATACCTATACTTATAACTACCCCTCCGAGTCTGTCCAACAGTTATATATATTAGTAAAACCTCTCAGGGAAAACCTAGGTTTTTTTGTATTTCCTAAATAAATAAATTTATTATTAATAATAGGGGTTGGATATTTTTCTATAGATATATATTATTTCTTTATAAGGAGATGTATGCTTTTAGAGATTGTAAGTTTATTAGGAGTAGAAAAGCTTTTTTTATTACAAATAAAGAAGGATATAGATATAGCTTATTGTAGTAATTATAATAAGGAGTATATGAATATAATAATGAAATGTATAAAAAGCCCTTTTATATTCTAAAGATTACTCTCCCCCAAAAAGGTGGAGCAGTCCAATCGATATCGTTTGGAAATATTAAGAGATAAGTTTTGATTTATTATGATAGGGGTAGCAAGCTTTATATATATATATAAATTTCATTGGATATTCTAAACAAACAAAAGAAAAGTGGATTGATTTATAAAAGAATAGATATTTGAAAAAAGTATAAATATATTGAAAAATAATGAAAAATAATGAAAAACAATATCAAGGTATTAGCGAATTGTAAATAGATCTATCTCCTTCAAATCCCTATTATCAATCCAATCTTTTAATTCTTATTGATTATAATCTATAAACAATCAAATTATAATACCCTATATAATATAAATATCTTTCTTGAATTAGAAACTTTTAAAAGGTATTTAATAAATAAACCATTTATATTTCCTATATATTCAGCTCAATAAATATCTTCTAAATAGATTTATTATATACTTCGTTATTTATTAATTATTATTATTATTTGTATTATTCGAAATCTTACTAGCCTTAATCTTTCATTTGCTTCAAAATAAATCTTTATTATATAAGTCCTATTGGTTCTAAAAAGGGCAGTAATATAGAATAAGAGGTTCACAACACCTCCTCCTATAATCTCCGCTATCTCCCAGGTTCGTAGCCGGCACCACATACAGATAGGACTTCGTCTTCGCCGACCAATTATTTATTTATATTCTATTACTTTCTCTTTTTTTAGATAAAGTTTGTTTTTTATTATTTTATATATATTGGGGGAGTGGGTTTTGTTTAAAGATATTAATGTATAGGTAATCTTTTTCGTAATAGAGTTGGATATATTTATAGAGGGGTGAATAATCCTTAGCTTTGAAAATAAATTGTTATATTTAATTGAAGTTCTTATTTTATAAATTAGTTCATGTTTATAGTATATTTGAATATCTTTAGGGAGATCTAATATAGATATTAAATAATATAAATAAATAAATAATAAATAAATCATTTAATTACACCTATTCGAAAAGACAAGATCGCATTTAAGCGCTTGTCTATTTGAAATGACAAGCGCATAAATGCGAATATAACTATTATTATTTGTTTAAAGCTTAATTGATCTTATATTACTAGAATTCAATTAATT
>JBBMOJ010000847.1:0-10119 GCA_038090695.1 Sclerotinia spermophila | reverse complement strand
CATCACGTGATCTTTCGACCATGTGACGCGGTATGTTGGATGCCGTCGTAACAGTATAGTGAATAGTATATATTGAATTAAATAAGACTAATATTTTAGTTTAATATAGAAGCAGGCTTGATTTAACAACTATAATGATTATATAAGCAATGTAACACGTGATTTCAATTGAATTAGAATGTAATATTTATTTTTCTTATTCTATATTCAAGAGGATTAAATCTTATTTTATATTTTTTTTATTTATATTCAACTTTCCACTTTGATTAATCTTTCGTATATCTCTTTTTAATCTGATTATTCTTTTGAATAAACCTTTTTTATATTCTTTATTTGAATCTATATTGATTCGAATAGTCTAGGCCTTTCGAAATGAAAGACTAATAAATTCTTTATTCTTCTCTTAACTCTTTCGGACTAAAAGCTCCTATCATGTGATTGGTCAGGTGTCTAGCTTATTATCAGATCGCCTAGTATGTAGAATCTTATCTTATTAATCTATACGATCTTATTTCATTGATTTATATAGATTTACTATATAAATAACTAAGTTTATATAATATATATATTATTAAATTATATTATAAATTAAATTATCAATAAAAGTAAATTATTTTTAATTTATTTCATTCGTTTATATGAAACTTTACCTTAGAAGAACTACGATATAGGGTACAAGATGCCTTTAGAATCTACAAGTAGAGGAGCGGGAGCGAATCGCTCCTTCGAAGACTATATAAACTAATTATGTACACGTGATCGTGCACGTGCGCGAAGGCACACGTGACCGATCGTATTGCGATCCAGTTCGATTCGTAACAGTTTATATATAATTATATATAATATTTATTAATATAAATTAGTTGCTTGATTTCATATATTAGATTCAAGTGTTAAAAAGAGATAAATATTATTTTATTATTTTATTTAAAACAATAAGATCTAAGTATTGAATATCTGAGATGAATATAGAGTTTTTAGAATGAATCTTAGGACTAATACTATATAGAATAGAAATATAAATACAATATAATAAATAAAGTTCTACTTCAATTTACTCAATAGTATATACCTATACATTCATCATTCTACTATATTAGGAGTTCAATTTATAAAATAATTAAATTCTAAATCTCAAATATACTCTAAATTAATACACAACTAGCTTTATTAACGAAAATCAAAATTTGTAGTATATTAAGATTATATCTATACAAAGATTCAATCTAAGTATAATATTATCACGGGAAGAATAAGTCCTTGTTGGGATATGGATTATGTAATCACACTAGTATCTCGGCACAGCCCTAGCAACTACGTTAAATAGATTCGTAGCTTCTTAGTTTAGATCCTTAAGCAATACAACAATATACAACTGAAGCATAGTACTATATTGGCTTCACCATTTCCCAATGGTGATACCAACAGTCCTATATAAACCCAATTAGCTACACAGCTATTGGGACGTCCTTTTAGCGTGATAAATATTATACCTCATTATTCTTTGAAAGAATTGACAATATAACTAGCTTTAGCTCTCTACAATTTACCCTTAGGTTGCTTGAGCATAGTATCTGCTACTATTCTTCGTTGAATCTTTCCTGTAGCTGTCTTTGGCATGATATCCGTGAAATAAACCTGTTTAGGCACCTTGAACTTGGCTAATTTATCCGCAATCCACTGCTTCAACTCTGATGCAGTCAATTTTTGATCTGGCTTCAATACAATGGCAACACCGACATCTTGACCATACATTTCATCGGGTATAGCAAAGCTGACCGCTTCAGAAACGGCAGGATGTCGTGATAGAACATTGTCTAGTTCAATGGGAGAGATCTTCTCGCCTCCTTTATTGATAAGTTCCTTAATGCGGCCAGTGATAAAGACATATCCATCTTCATCCATTTTCCCTTGATCACCAGTTCTGAAGAATCCATCTTTGGTGAATGACTCCTTATTGGCTTTCTCATTATTGAGATAACCTTTCGTGACGTTCTCACCGCGGATAGAAATTTCTCCTTCAGAGCCAATTGGTACTTCTTTACCCTCGCTGTCGAGAATTCGTACTTCAACTCCTTGGCCAATTCCTACAGAACCGGGTTGACGCTTCGCAGGTGGAAGAGGATTGGATGAAATTTGGTGGGAAGCTTCTGTCATGGCGTAGGCTTCAAGGACGGGAGCTTTGTATGCTTCTTCCAAGGCGTGGAAAGTGGTTGGAGAAAGAGGGGAGGAACATGATCGGATAAATCGAATGTTGGGATTGGTTGTGGGGGGTGGATTTTTCAAGAGAATTTGATGGATAGTTGGAACAGCAGTATACCAATTTGCCTTGTGTGTAATAAAGTCACTCCAGAACTCGGAAGCTGAGAACTTAGGGGGGACGATGACTGAACCACCGGACATCAAAGGAGCTAGGAAACCGGCTAAAAGTCCATGGACGTGAAATAGTGGCATAACGAGCATGGTACGATCCGCAGGAGTGAGTTTGTATGTAGCTTGTATGTTCTTCATAGTTGTGGTGAGGTTTTTGTGTGTCAATGGCACAGCCTTTGGTCTTCCAGTCGTTCCACTGGTATGTAAAACCAAAGCAACATCATCTGGTTGCGCCTGCTCAACCTCTTGGTTTCCTTTCCCCTCCAGTTTTCCCTCATCTTTAACATCCAACACCACCTCTCTGCCATTCCAGTAACATTCTGCAATAGCTGCATTATATTTCCTCGCAGCCCTCACAGCAGGTCCATCTTTCTGAAACGAATCTTTAGGAACGAGAGCAACTGCCGAGCTCAAATCATCAATATAGAATTCGAATTCCTCCTGCTTGTATGCGGAGTTAAGAGGTGCAGCGATTCCTCTTTGCCATGATGCCGCCAAGAAGGCAACAATGAACTCATAGGTATTGGGTAGAGCAATAGATACTGCAGCTTGAGGTGTAACACCAAGCTTGGCGAGCTTCTTTTGAAACGAGGATATTTCGGCGGTGAGTTGCTTATAGGTAATAGTAAGAGGTTGCTTTCCGGGGACAATAATTGCTGTGGTAGTATTGCCTGTGGAGAAGGAATTGGCGAGAGTAACAGCAGACATCTTGGCTTGCGTGGGTTGGTAGACGATGGTTGGTTGAGACGATAATAATCGTTGTCCTGTACAAGGTATGAGATAGAGCCAAGTTCAAGATGTAACTTGAAGAACCCGAAGGATTAACAAATAATTATTCAAATACCTTCTTCTTGTCTTAGATAGGATGGAAGAGAAACTTGAATGTTTACGTATGAGATTAATAAGAACCATTCCAGCTTTCTACGGTGTAGGGTCCCCGAGCTCGCAAAGGTTCCGTGCCTCCCTCTCCTTGACTTCTTATCGCTGGCGTCCTTCTCTTATCGGAAAGAAGCTCTTAGTCACATGACTTTGAGAACAGCCACTATGTGCAGCCTTATGCGCCAGGCTGTAGTTGTTTCGCAAACAAATGTGATTCAACATTTGACAATCTCTCTATTTGTTTACTCTTCTCTTGCATGGTTAATATATCAACATGTCTAATACTCCCAATGCGCCTCCTGCACGGAATGGGCTCTCTCTCTATGCAAACTTGTTAGATCCGTCATCCAGTGATACGTCCGGCTCTATAACCAAAGGACCAGTTGTTTTCAATACAGCGGAAGATGAAGCTTCTAAGAAACCTCAGATTGACGCTGGTATGTTATGAAAGGTGTAGATTCAACCTAGGTTTCTGCACAGCGCACTGATCATGAATAGCTGCCCTTAGATTCCAGCCTACGAGAAGGCCTCAGCTTTCTCAAAAGCCCAAAGCGAAATCATCATTCCCAAAAGCTGCCTCTGCCAGTTTCAATGCCAACGATCCGAGCAATGTACCGGTTGCGAAAACCATCCTGACAAATACTGCCAAACCAGCTTCCAAGAGCACCTTGGCCGATTGGGCCGCTGACGATGATGACGTGAATGGATTTTACGTTGGCGAGAAAAGGCAAAGAGGTGGTAGGAAACGAAGAAAGAAGAATAGGGAAGAGCAAGCTGTGGCGCAAGATTGGGATGATATTTATGACCCTTCACGGCCAAATAACTACGAGGAATATAAGAATAGTGATGAGAAGGTTAGAGAGGTACGAGAGTGGAAGGACAGACTCTATGCTCATAGAATGGCGCGGAAAACATCAAGTGATAGTGATGACGAGGAGTCATATCGACCGAAAATTGGCAGTAAGCCATCCCCTTTTCTGCTTCCTTTCACGGTGCTAACATTAATCAGACCAATTTGCTCCACCTCCGAATTATTCATTTGCTCCTCCGCCAATCAATTCTCCTCCCAAAAATCGTTCCAAGTCACCAGAAAGTGACTCTTATAGTCCTACTCTCGAGGCAGAATCTAAGCCACCTCCTCCACCTCCCGAGGATCAACCATTACCTCCACCAGTATCATTATCAACAGGAGCTATTTCCAGAGCACCAGTACGATATAACTTACCGCCGGCCCCAAGTGACCTTCCAGCTTCGGAAGCAGAGTTAGATAAAGCTCTTGCAGATGAAGTGGAGGGTGCAGATGAGGCGGAAGCTGATGAAGATGCACCAAAATCACTTCGGCCGGGTCAAAAAGGGTTTGCAGAGCGGCTCATGTCGAAATATGGCTGGAGCAAAGGTTCAGGACTGGGAGCCGATGGCTCTGGTATGGTTACACCTCTTCAGGTCAAACTTGACAAGCGTAAAAAGAAGTCCGATGCAGAAGGTGGTGGATTCCGCGATGCGGGCGGCAGAGGAAAGATTATTGGTGGTAAGAAGGTTCTTAAGGATGAAGAAACAGGAAAATTTGGACCGATGTCCGAAGTTGTAGTACTGCGTGGGATGGTGGATAACATGGATTTAGATGAGGAAGTAGAAGGTTCAGGGGATGGGGGTCTGATGCAGGAAATTGGGGATGAATGTGGTGAAAAGGTATGTTCGATTGCAGCAATAGGTCAAAAACAGTACACTAACAAGCTTTAGTATGGACGTGTTGAGCGAGTCTATATCGACAGGCAAAGTGCTCCAGCAAAAGTCTTCATTAAATTTACTAATCAGTTGTCGGCTCTTAGGGTATGTAATTCAATTGTTATTCCTATATTGACTGTGGCTAATCTAGACAGGCTGTTAATGCGCTCGAGGGGCGTATATTTAATGGGAATACCATATCAGCTTTGTTCTATGATACGGAAAAGTTTGAGGGGGGTGTCTATGAATAGATAATTCAATTTGGTCCACAAATCGACCGTGTTCGCAGTACTATTTTGTCTTATTCTGATCATTTTCTAGTTGTTGCGCAAGTTTATCCATGGGGTAGTCCTCCTTGCCTATCATCTCGGCTTCGAGCTTATCATCTTTTTCTCGTCTTGCATATCCATTCATTGGAATATCATGGTCGCTCAGACAAGCGTCTTCGGTGGTCAACCTTCAGCTGATAATATCACGAGTGGTGTAACGTGGCTTCGGGATAATAATTTCCAAGAGAAGATTAACAAAGGCAACACATTCGCCAATCTGCAGCTTGGCCCTGAAATGAGTGCCACTGTCCAATCGGGATTGTATTCCTCTAGTTTCAGTTTATAGTTCGTTCGTTCGTTAATATGCTCCTAGATATTGTTTTAGTATTTCGGTTATGTTATTTAAAATATACTACCCCTTTCAATCTAGATTACCAAGAAGAATGAATCAATAATCTTTAAAACATAAATCAATATTCCATTGTATACGACATGAATTAAAGAGGTGAACATGAAGTTTTATTACATTTTCAATGGTTTCTCGATTTGGTAGTAGTCTTAGCACACCAGCGCCTCATACTTAAGATATATTATCGCGTTCCAGAGGTGTGGCAATTCCATAGCTCGTATCCCAGCCTTTGTTACACTATGCGTTCTACGCGCTCTTCTCTAAAAAGGTTACGGGGGTGAAGGGATAGTCTCACGAGTTGCACCCTTTTGATATATCTCTACTATTTTGGACTCGTCATTTCTCCTTCATAAGTACCATTGATAAGCATCTTCTTGTCCATCGACCATTCACTACTATCAAGTCTCGAAAGCTCAGATTCAGCTGGCACTATTCATACACCCCAAATGTCGAATTTTACAGACACTTCAACCTTTTTCCCTGAGCCATCTTGCGCGTTACATCCTCGTTCATCCATACTATCTGGGATGTCTGATCACACACTGGGCGTAATCCTACCAACAATAGTTTACATCATTGGGAGTGTAGTCTTCTATTTCGTCAATGAGCTCGAATTGTTTGGCAACTATCGCATTCACCCACCGAAGGAAGAACTACATCGAAACCGCGTGTCGAAGCTGGATTGTCTTCTTGTTGTCATTCGTTATCATGTTATACAGATAGGGATAGGAATACTTCTCACCTACAACAATGGACCGGAGCTTGTGGAAATAGGGGGTTGTGAAATATATCAGTGGGTGCGGCGGGTTAGAAAGTGTCTCACAGTCATTCCTTGGGCATTGACGCTGCTTGGTTTAGACACTCAAGGACTTGTGTCGAAATTTAGCAAAAGACCTTTGCTGTCACATGTTTTGGCAAATAGTCATGGAATATCATCAAGTCCAACCTTTACTGCCGTGGAGTGGAACTTGGCGCGTATCATTGTTTCTTTCGTGATCCCCGCGGTACAGTTCTTCGTATATCTCGCAGTCGTCGATACATGGATTTATTTTCTACATCGTCTCTGCCATGTCAACAAGACCCTTTATCGTATGCACAGACCTTTCTTGTGCGAATACCTTTCCACTCCGATTTGTCTAATTGAATTTTTTTCTAGGGATTGTACATGCTCAGCACCATCAACTTTACGTTCCTTATGCTTACGGAGCTGTATATGCCCATTGGCTCGAAACTGTTTTCTTGGATATCTTGAGCTTCACCTTAGCAAACGCCATTTCTGGAATATCAGTTCGTCAGACAATGGTTGTGACGTCACTCGCGACATTGAAGACCATTAGTGATCACTGCAATTTTGTATTCCCTTGGGATCCTTTCGGGTACATCAACGGAAACAATGCAAAATTTCACGACTTGCATCATCAAAGTTGGGGTCTCAAGGTCAGTGAGCTTTCGGGTCTTAAGACAATATTGTCTTTCCTGGAGATACTAACGCAAGCACACCTAGTATAACTATTCCACATATACTGTATTTTGGGATAAGTTTTTCGGAACTGAATGGACTGATACTTCAGGGGCGGACATGCGTTACGCTCGAACTCGCGAGTTAATCAAAGCACGCAAGGAGATAGACGAGGTTACAATTGTGCACACGAAAGCAAGCAGAGTAGAGGAGACATAGGACATCTACCACCGGAGATAGATACAGCATCTTGTGTCTCGGTGTCGAAAATATATATGAAGGGGTTACCTATACTTCGTGGCCAATATGCCCAATAGTTCAGACTGCAATTTTATTTGTCACTGTCGAATTATGAAAGTGGATTTTGGAGAACGTTTCTTTCATCCTGACAAAATTGTATCTTAGATAGATAATGGTCAAAGATGTTTCCATACTGAAAATGAATATAATGGCCAAGATAATTTCAATTTTCAAAAGTCCTTGATTGTCGGGCTGCAGCCCGGAATATCGAGCACACTGCACACTGTTCATAATTTCCATTAGCCTGTATCTCAGACTTCTACTTTACTCTTTTAATCGAGCAGGGAAGAAGTTCCATCTTGTTTTGGCGTAGTGCTGATTTATCATACCTAACTAATTCTTTCGATTGTGCCGCGTTTCCATCGCCGTCTTAGTTTATAACCCCTGATATTCGTAAATAATATTCTTAAGTGTGATGAAGATGCAGCCACAAATAAGTCCATCCAGCTGAATAGTACAAGTGCATACGATGAGCGCCACCATGAGATTTCTCTTTACGACGTAATCTAAGCATGCATGGGTACAAATCGGGACGATATGGACAAACGCACTTTTCACGGTTGTGCTAGGAATATAGCCAGGCGGAACTACCTGGATATGGCTTCCCGATTTTTTGCTATAAAAAGATATTTCGGTTTGAGCTTCTTGAAGGCTTAATTAAACCTCTCCAGCATTAAAGCTTTTCTCTCAGACTTTCTTTGGTACAGCTATCACTCAGAATGGATACTTCAATGTCCAATACCTCTTTCATCACCCCCACCCATCCGGTGCCTTCTCCTCATCTCTATCCTCGCCCGCCTATCTCCTCCCACATCTCAGACTTTCACCTTACCCTCCTACTTCCTGTTTTAACATACTGGCTTACCGCTCTTTTCTGGTCTATCATCTCATATTATGATATCTGGTCTAGCTACCGCATCCATACACCTGCTGAGCTCGAAAGTCGCAACCGTGTCACGGTCCCCCAAGTCCTGCGGTCGATTCTCGGACAGCAGCTGTTCCAGACGGCATGGGGATTGCTCTTGGGCTATTGTGTTCTTGGTACTCAAGAGATGATAGGGTCAGAGGACTATGATATTGCTATTTGGGCGGAAAGGGTTATGAAGGGATTTTCATGGATACAGTGGAGCTTGAGGATGAGCATGATGGTCTTGGGGTTGGATCTTGCCAACTCCAAAGGCTCGTTGCATCGTCCGGTGCATGTTAATATTACCACAGCTGTAAGTTAACTCATCTGGGTTTACCGTCTTCGACAATAGCTGATTTGTACAAAGGATGGACGAAATATTGCATGGGAGATGATACTTGCGCAAATAATATATAGGCTTCTTGCACCCGCAGCTCGATTTGCAATTTGCATCTTCATCAGCGACGCATGGCAATATTTTGGACATCGCGCCTTCCATGAAAATAAATGGCTTTACCGTATGTATCACGGATTCATCCCTTAGCAACCTTCTCCAAATTGCTAATCCGTTCTGGCTCACCAGGAAACGTTCACTCCCTACACCACCGCGTCAATGCACCTTATGCGTTCGCCGCATTCTACAATACTCTCACCGAATCCTTTCTAATGGATACCTGTGGAATCAGCGTCGCTTTCTACCTATCCGGACTTTACATGCGTGAAGCTCTTGTCTTCTCTACCATCAGCGTATTGAAGGGCGTCGATGATCACTGCGGATACAGACTCCCCTGGGATCCGATCCAATGGTTGGGCGAACAAGATACTTCATTTCATGACATTCATCACCAGACTTGGGGTGCTACTGTAAGTGGATGATTGATTATCTTTTCTATATTGACTATGATGATGATGAATTGGAACTGATGAGTGGTGTTATGATTAGACGAATTACTCGCAGGTTTATACAACATTCTGGGACCATGTTTTGGGAACGATATCGAGGAAAACTCCGGAGGAGATAGATGAGCTTTACAAGAAGGGGAGAGAGAATGCGGAAAAGGCTAAGAAAGTTAATTGAGCTTTATGCATCGAGCGGAGTGGTGCAAAAAGGGTTTAGAAGGTCGATGATGGTGGGATGGGGCAGGGAGATTGATAAAACATGTTGATGGTATGTAAGAGGAAGTCGATGGATGTTTGAGTAGGGTGGGTTGTTATGTTGTGTCTCCTTTTGGTAATCCAAGATTCTCGTACCCAGTATGGGGTATGGAATACTTTTTTCTTATATTCTCTGACTTAGTTTTTTCAAAGTAGAATGAAGGTCTCATTAATTGTATTAATCTAATCTCATATACTCTTCAAGATATCGTCAGGATGATTGACCTGGAAGTATCCAAATGCTTGTTCTCGTCTAATATACCCTATAATTTTGTTAATGGTTTATAGCTGAAGTTGAACTTCAAAAGAGCTGATATGCTATAAAATCCCTCAAACCATTACCAATAAATGACGTACTGCGAGAAAACTTGCTGGGAAGAAGGAGGGGTTCGTGAGACATGGCGCAGCCACATTCTCTTCCGTGTCTAATACATGGTATATTACATTGATAAGGGTACCATCCACAAGTACGCATGTTTTAACTCCCTCACACTGTAACCGGAGATTCGCACAAGTACCGACCGTGTGGTTGTGAATGTGAAATACTATAATATGTATACTAAATCACTTGACTATATTAGTCGAACAAATGACTATACGATTATATAATATATTAGTAATATGATTTTATATTATAAAATTA
>JBBMOJ010000846.1:0-10120 GCA_038090695.1 Sclerotinia spermophila | reverse complement strand
CGTCCTGTCACATGACACTTGTCACGTGATCCTAATGTTACCCGTCGTAACATTAGAATAGACTTAGAATAGACTTAGAATAGGATTTTTGAAAAAATAAACCCACAATTCGATGATTTTAGTAAATTTGCGTGCTGAGATACATTTTTACAAGACTTCAGTCTAATAAATTTTACTATATAAATGTTGAACCAGCGTGGTGTTTTGATTGGCTAAAGCTCCTGCAAATGGGGAAAAGCACGGCCGTATTTTAGTGCGTTTTACAATACTTACCCATCCAACCCCTGTACATCAAAGTATATCTTGTTCTTACTCTCCCATATAGGGGTTATACACGTGGTAGTGTAATAAAAAAGTCTTCAAACCAAAGCTTAATTCTATCTAAATAATTCTCTAGTCTTATTATACCGGTACCTTGGTCTGATTTGAATAGCTTCTCCCATTCCATTTAGCTCCTCCTAAACTACCTCGAGACTACCTTGTTGCACTTTCTATCATCCATTCTCATTAGTTCCCATCCGCGTCAAATTCTGAATCACCAATTTCGAATTATAGCCTTTACACTATTTAATTTTGAAAAGTTCTAGAAATCCCCTTTAAGTTTCTGATTTTCTTTTTTCCTCTTGTTCTTTCTGCTAACTTATTGGAAAAACCCAATAATGAATAGTTTACATTTTTTGAATCGACTCTGCTTTCTTGTTATGGATGGATAAAGTTATTTATCAATAGCGGATACAGCTTATACTATTATATCTACACAATAAGCACTTGTATAGGAATCTACTCGTACGATACATAGAGTATATTGCTGGCTCCGAATAAACCTATTACTCCAGAGCTCAGAAACACACCATGTGTTGTTTAACTCCTATTCCTCCATCGTACGGACATTATGATTAGACATACGCCACCAGTCTTGGCTCTGCGCTGAATATGATTGCTCCGTTCTCTTAGCGCAATTCGCTCGGCGCAAACGCGCTAGGATATGCGTACTAGCAAGAACCCTGAGTTTCACTGGATGCGCGGGCTTGGTTCGAAGCATGTTTTATTGTTTGGATTGTTATTGTTTTCGATTATGGAACGAGGGCTGTGCTGGTTGATGGGGATAATTTGACGAGGAGTATTGTGTAACGGGTATGCAGAATGATGAGTGTAGATCTTGGGCGAAGAATGCAGATCTTGGGCAACGCATGTTGATCTATGGGGGAAGAGGGAAGGATAGGGAGGTCTCGTCGTGAGCATGAAAAGTACAAAAGTTGAGGATGGAGGAAGGAGGAAACGAGAAGCAGGGAGATGAGGTGTAGATTTGGACATTTGTATCTATGGGAACGACGGAGCGTCATCGAATATGTACGGATTTTATGCTCCGACCACAGGTAAAACTCGATATATGAAACCCTATCAAGTATCTCAACCATATCGTAGCTAGACCTATCACAGCGATACTTCCCAAACTTCGATAAGGAAGACGCGACTTTATACTTTCCATGGTATTGTAGCAAAGACTCTCTGCCACGTCGAAATAACCTTTTTAGTAAGAAAAATCCCACTCAATCCTTGACGTCCAAGCTAGAAGTATCATAATTGCTTCTAGTGCCCTCTTAGCTCTGTTCGTAACCTTTCATTTTCATCTTAGTAACAAGCTCCCGGAAATTCTAATTTTTGGTATACAAGAATAGCTTCCCACTGAGAGCTGGCTATTCTGCCAATTCTCTCGCGTTGCTATCTTTCTCAAATTTTTGTCGCGATCGCTATTCCCATCAATAAGTTCACTGGATGCGGTTAATAATTTCTTCGGTCGAGGCTATGATGATATAGAATTTAATCGGTACATGGACGAGAATCCTCTTGCAGGACATTGCATAGGGGAACCGAGTTGAGGGACCGACCAAGGAACACAAGATGCAGTCACTATTGGTGGAATCCGCGACATGGTACCCATTTGTGGTGTTCATTGTAGTTCTCAGATAGTATGTATTATCACACATTGACAGTAGCATTAACTCCACCATGATTTGAGGTTGATGCTGTCCTCCCGACCACAGTCAGAACTGTATCAAGTTGAGGGGTAGAGCTAACAATTTTTTTCTCAGCATTTCGAGATGGATACAACTTGGGTCGGTAAAGAATTACCAACTTCAAGATTATGTCATGTTCGTTGTGTTTGTAAGTGATGCCTATTCCAAGTCAGCAGTCCAAATCTAACATACATCATAGCTCTTTTATACTGCTCTCATGGTATCTATAAACATTGTATACGATTTAGATACGAACCTCATTCTACCATCTGAAATTCCACTAGTCCGTATTTTAATCCAAAGGTCTTCCGAACTAGACAGCTGACAAGTGCTCAATAGCTCACTCCCGAATCAGTTGCTTCTCGCAGGACAGGCAGTAAACTCGTGCTTGTGGTGGAACAGTCAACGATCATGACAATTTGGGGTGGCAAAGCTTGTTTGTTATTGATGTATCTGAAGATGATGTATGCCCCCTTTTCCTAAGGATGATAGCTATATTGATGAAAGACATAGGGATGGTATCAAACCCCACAATTTTGTTGTGAAATTAGTTGCCGTGTACGTGGGTATAAGTCTGGTAGTCATGGAGATTTTATATTTTGGTGTATGGTGTCGACCATTTTCAAACTACTGGGCAGTTCCTACTACAAATGGTTGGTCCAAAGAGGTGATTTTTTCTTATCAGATAATAGACTAATATGAAAGTAAAAGAACAGTGCTCAACAGCTCTCAATCACTTGATAGTAAATGCGACGTTCAACATCAGTTCGGATCTCATGATGTTGTTTTTACCCATGCCGCTTGTTATCAAGGCACAACTCCCTACTATTAAGTTCGTCCCCAGCCTTATTAGGTCTCCGTTAATGATGAGCGACATACTAATAGTATATTTAGGAAAGTTCTCCTCATAAGCGTCTTCTCCCTTGGCATATTTGCCATCACATCTGCCGTGGCTAATAAATACTATTCCTTTGTAAATCCTTTTGGAGTGATGTGGTCATACGTAAGTTCCATTAATCGTGCTGTCAAACCCTTCACAACACTAACGTTGATTGATAAAGTGGTATATAAGAGAAGCATCAACTGTGATGTTCGTGACCAATATACCGATGTGTTGGCCATTAGCAAGAAAATTATTTGGCTGGAGATCATGGTCTGGATCTACTGAAGGCACAAAGCGGCAAAGCAAAGCGGCTCAGAGATACTTGTCCAATGTGACGGGTCCAAGATTTGGAAATAAAAAAGACAACTCGATGTATAGAAGTGAAAGTAGGGATGTAATATTCCATAAGAATGCAGGGGATAGTTTAGATGGAGGTATAGGGTAAGTCCTTCAAGCCCTCGAAGTCTCAGTTTAGATGTTTGCGACTTTCGGTCGTCCACATGTTCGAAGATGAACTGACTGTTGATGGTAGACTCGAAATTTGGGAGAGCAGAGAAGTGAGTGTAAGCAATGGGCAACAAAAGTCCAAGGAAGATCGTGTCAATAATATAACAACCGTCACTGTAAATGGGCCGAGGAGCCATTTGAGTGAATAATGGGGGAAGCAGTTCGAGAGCAGAGAGTCGAGAAGATATAGGCCATGCAGTATGATTGCTAGAATTAAAATTTAATTAATAAAATCTAGGCTTCGAAAGCTTTAAATATATATGTGTGTGTGTGTGTGTGTGTGTGTGTATGTGTATTTTTATATTCTTGTATATTCGATAGTACTTGAGGATGGCTTATTTATGTCTTCGAGCTGGATTTAGAGCCTCAGATGGAAATTGACTAATGTTGTAAAAAGCCTTGATATTAAGGCAAAAATACCGACGTACCCACGTGCCACCTTAGGTAATATAACTCATCCATGTGGCACCGGTCGGATGGTTCCCACGCGGGTGACAAAAAAGGTGGTATATATAAATCCTAATCAACTTAACCTTTTCGAAATTCAATAATAAAATAAATAAATTATATAATAATTATAAATTTTGATATAAAATAGAATTTAGATAAAGAATATAATATATATTAATAATAATATATAAAACAGTTTTATTCAAGATATATAATAAATTGAAAATAATATAATTTTAATATTGAAGATTTATAACCCTATTTTAAAACTCAAAATAGAATTTCTGATAATAAATTAGAGTTTTAAAGTATATTTAAAGATCGAAATATTTATTTAAAAAAGTTAAATATAATAAATTATTTAAGTTAATTTATTAATATAATTTTGAAGTTGTTGAGTTTATTGATAATATTAAGTTTTGGTGAGGATTCTATACCAAAATCTCTTAAAATCATCAATTTTCCAATATATATTAATCGCTCAATATATAATTTGAAAATCTAGATCTAAAACCTATTATATATTGCTTTTTTATCTTTCAAATAAAATAATTTCAAGGATTTTATTCCAAATATTGAATTAGTAATAATTGATTGAAAATGCTGAATATTCAGAAATCCAAACACGAATTATATTTAACTGTTACAGGAGCTGCCTCTAGGGTCATGTGGAAGTAGCTAGAGATCTCTCGAGGTGGTTGTTACGACGGTATCTAGCATACAATGTCACATGGTCAAATGGTCACGTGATGGACCTAGAGGACCTAGGGGATCGAAGAATAAATATCTAGATCTATAAGATCCAAAGGATCCAAGTAGAACAGAACCTGGGGTTCTGTAGAGAATGAAGGTCTATATAAGGAATAGGATTTCATTATAATATAGAGCTTCATACTCAAGAATAATCATTAGTTTTATTACTATAGTTATAAGAATTACAACCAATTATAATCTTATTGAATTCCTACTTGAAGTCTAATCTAAACCACCTCGAGAGATCTCTAAACATTTCCATATAACTCTAGAGGCAGCTCCCATAACAGTGGTTTAAATTAGACTTCAAATAGGAATTCAATAGAGTTAATAACTAATTACAATTCTTATAACTATAGTAATAAAACTAATAATTATTCTTAAGCATAAAGTTTTATATTATAATGAAATCTATTTCTTTATATAAACCTTCGTTCTTTATTCTATTCCCTAGGACCTTCTTATATACTAGATTGCTAAAGATTTTATTACGTTTTAGAAGCACTATAGCTTTTTGATACTCTATTATCTGTTTATAGTTATATGACACAATATTTTGTAAGAATTGTTATAACACTATTCTCTTTTTATCCTAGCGTTTGTTTTAAGTGTTATATAATAAATGATTTATTTCATTTGGAATGTTTGTTTTCTTAGGATTTCTGTTCCTTTCTAAATATATCTAATAATATTTAAAAACGAAAAGAAAGATTATATTTAGTTTGTTTTATTGAATTTCATAATCTCGAAATAGTTTTTTATTCTTTATATGAATACCAAGAGTATAAATATATAGTTTCTTTTACTGACTCTTTATAATACACTGAATATATTCGTTAAGGCCAAAGGTATAATGTTTATAGTTCTTCTAAAAGTAATTGGGATAATCTAAATCAATAAAAGGTTTATTTAGAGTAAAAGGAAAAAAAAGTAATAACTAAAATTCTTTGTTTTTATAAACAAAAATGTTTTCTTTTGAAATGTGAATCTGATATATTATATTATAGCTTATATACTTTGGATGAGCTAAATACTTTGGAAGAAAAGGAAAGGTTGGAAAATGAGTATATTATAAAAGAGAAGGAGTAGTTGTTTGTTTCTATTACTATTTTTAATAATAACTTTTTTGCTTTTAATTCCTTTTCTTTGAATCCTTTAATTCTTATTTTAATAGATTCTCCTTTTTTTTAGACAAATCCGGATATTACTAATAGAATACTTTCAACTTTTTAGGACAGTTAAGGTTTGTTTTTGGTTTCTATAAATTTTCGGTATATAGATAATCTAACTATTTAATTAAATATTTGATTATATCTTTGATATATTTACAATCTAATATTATTTCAATATTATATATAGTGTTCGGGTTGACTAATTCGATTTCTGTTAATAGTGTATTCGGCGTTCCTGGTGGTACTGGTTTGAGTAAGGATATATAGAATACTAGGTGGATATTTATTATATCTGATAGTTTTAACCAATAATTAATAGTTCCTATTATCTTTTCAATTTTAAATAATTCTAGTTTCTTATAATCAAGTTTATTACTTAATCTTTTGGTTTCGATATTTCGTTGTAGTAGATAAATTTTATTCTTCTCTTTAAACATAGGTTCTATATTATGTTTTGTATTATAGTAGGCTGTTGTTCTAGATAATATAAATCTTAGATTAAGAGTAAGCTATTTTTATAGATCCTTTAATTATTCGATTTGTATTATTATTAATTCGGTATTAACTTTTTATAATATTGATGTTTGGTATGCTTTAGGATTGAATTCAAAGTTAGTGTGTACTAGTGTGATTTTTGTGGTTTCTGTTTCTGATATATTATATACAAATTATATTATAGGTAATAGTTCTATTCAATTATTTTGTTGATAATTTATATAGTATCTAAGATATACTTCTATTATCTAATTGGTCCTTTCTATCTGACTATCTATTTGTAGATAGAAAGCTGTCGATAGTTTTCTTTTAATACTTATTAGTGCTAATAAGGTAGTCTAGAATTTCGAGGTAAAAAGCTTATTTCTATTCGAGATTATCTTATCTAATATTCTATATATACTTATTATAATTCTAAAGAATATATATACTAATTGTTTAGTAGTCTATATTTCTTTGAATAGTATTATATATGTAAATTTTGTTAATCTGTTTATTATATTGAGTATTATATTATATTCAATTCCTATAATAGAATCTTTTGAAAATAATAGTTTGATTATAAAGTCCTATATAATAGACTTCTATAACTAAGAAGGTATATCTAGGGTTTAGAGTTGATTATATAGAGTGTATCTAGAGGACTTATTCTATATATAGATATTATAATTTCTAATAACTTTTTTAACTATTGTTTTTATTTATAGAAAGTAATTAATTTTCTATATTCTTATAAATGTTTTTATAATTCTTTGATATTTGTATATAAGCAATTTATATTGTTTTGTTATAAATTCCTTAGTTATTTAATTAGGAATATATATATTTTTTATAGAAGTATATTATATTGTTTTCTATTATAAATCCTGGTTTTGTTGTTTTAAATATATATATTGCTATAGTATTGTTTTTATAATATAATTGGATTTTGTTTTTTAGGTGATTATCTTCTAAAGTATAAGTGGTTGTGAGCTATAGTATATTGTAGATTAATAATTTGCTTTTCTGTTTGAATATAGTGTATGATTTATACGATTTGTTTTTCTGATATTCTGGTTTTTGGTTGAGAATATTGGTTTTAGTATTTTCTAATTCTTTGATATATAAAATCTTAAAATTGTAATTGATTATAGTTTCTGATTATCTAATTTATTGTTTATTTAATTGTTTCGTTATAATAAAGTAAATTAAGTTTTTATAATTTGTATATACCTATATTATATATTTTAATCCTTCTAAATAAACTTGTTATTCTTTAAATGTATTGATTATTACCAATAATTTTTTGTTGTATATTTTGTAGTTTAATTCGGTTGGTAATAACTTTCAAGAGTAGAATACAATTGGTTGATATTTCTTATTTTGATTTGGTTAGTTTAGAATTGTTTTTATAACGAAATCTGAAAAGTCTGTTTTCATTATGATTTGTTTTTTTAAATCAAATATTAATAGTATTGGTTTTTCGATTATTACCTATTTGAGTATTTCGAAGGACTCTTATGTTTTGGTAGTCTATTCGAATATACTCTACTCTTTTCTAATTAAATTAATTAAGGGTACTATAATCTTTGAATAATTTTTAATAAATCTTTGATAGAAGTTGATAAATCCTAAAAAAGATTATACTTCTTTAATTGTAGTAGGTTGTTTCTATTTGAGTATTATCTTGATTTTATTTTTATTTATTTTAAGCTTTTGATTTGATATAGTGAATCCTAGGAATTCTATTTCTGTAATATGGAATTCATATTTGCTTGGTTTATATAACAAATTGGTTTTAGTTAAATATTCGAGAATGTTATTGATATTTTTGATGTGTTGAATTTTGTTATTTGAATATATTAGGATATTGTTTAAATAGTATATATAATAAATGTTTAAATATTGTGATAGTATATTATTTATAAGCTTTATAAATGTTGTTGGTGTATTGGTTAACTCAAATGGTATAACCTGGTATTTGTATAGCCTGTATCTGGTTTTGAAAGTGGTTTTTTATTCTTTATTTTCTTTTATTCTAATTAAATGGTAATTATTATATAAATCTATTTTGATAAATATTATTATTTTGTTTAATTAATCTCTTAATTTTGTAGTTAATGGAAGTGGGTATTAATCTTTTTTGGTAAGTATATTGAGTTTTCTATAGTTTATAATTAGTCTTTTAGTATTATCTTTTTTGGGTATCTATATAGTTGGATTTGCTATTTGGGATATGGATTCTTTGATTTATTTTTTGGCCAAATTGTTGTTGATGTATTCTTTAAGCGTTCTTAGCTTATCGGCTAATATTAAATAGATTGGGGTGTGTATAAGCATCTTGCTTTCCTTCAATGTTATTTTGTAATCCTATAGTTTGTATTCTAGTAAAGCCTTATGGCTTTTAGGTTCTTTAAAAATATGTTTGTGTTACGGGAGCTGCCTCTAGGGTCACGTGGAAGTGGCTAGAGATCTTTCGAGGTGGTTTAGATTAGATTTCAAGTAGGAATTTAATAGAGTTGATAACTGGTTGTAATTCTTATAATTATAGTAATGAAACTAATGATTGTTTTTGAGTATAAAGCTTTATATTATAATGAAACCTATTCCTTTATATAGATTTTCGTTCTCTGAAGTCGGTCGACAAATCGATCGATTTGTTAAGTCGATTGGCTTTTAATTATGTAACACTTATTCTGTGATCCCTAGTAAGGTTGCTGGTTATCTAATCTGTGTTTGCTAACTAATTTGTAACCGCTGTATGTACGGTGCGGGTACCTCTGTAACAGTTTGTATTTCTTGTATTGTTTTGGTATTATAGGCTTTGTTGTTTTGATTATGATTTTATACTATATTATTGGTTTTTGTATTTATAAAGGAGGTATATTATTCTTCGCTTTTAATAGAGGATTTTAGATTGGGTGTTCTATATTATTGGTGTTGTTTGTATTCAACTCTCCCTAGTATATATTATGTTTCGCGGATACTTTGAATATATTGTTATAATTGTTTTTGTATTAATCAAATGTTACTATTTTTTGTAATCAATATATTCTAGGGTTATATGCCTTTAATTATAATATCCCTAAAATGATCTGTTATTGATCTAATAGTATAATATCAAGCTATATAATCTCTAAGTATTGGGTTATGTTTATTTATATTGATTGTATCTCTTGAGAAACGATTCTATTAGATCCTATTAGTTGTTTATCAACTAACTATAATTGGTAGGGTTCTTGTTTCTCTTGGAATGGAATTCCTAGGTATTTTGTAACTTCTAGTGTAATAAAATTTCCTATAACCCCTGAATCTATTATAGCTGGCTGTATTTGTTTATTTATTTTGACTCTGTAATATATCTGTTTTACTTGTTTTGTAGTATTCAGTTATAATATAATTTATTTGTCCTTATAATTCTAAATAATTTTATTAGTAAATGTTATATATTGTGGTTCTTTTTCTTTTAGATAGATTGTATTTGTTTCTAATCTAGTTTTGTTATTGAATAAGTCTTTCTATAGAATATATTAATAATTCCTTTGGGTTACTTTTATTATTGTATTTATAATTGGTAATGGTAGGATGGCTTAAGCTTGGATATAATATTCTTTTTCAATTCTTCTATATAGAAACAAATTCTGGTTTTTATTCTGCTTGGATATATATTGATAGAATACTTTCTATAACTTTTCTTGATTTGGTTATTAGAGGTATTCTTTATTGATTCTTTTTATAAATAAGGTGTTGGTGGTAACTCTAAACTATAGAATTCGGTACTAATCGATATATCGAATTTTGTAAGATTCTCTTTTGTTACGGGAGCTGCCTCTAGGGTCACGTGGAAGTGTCTAGAGATCTCT
>JBBMOJ010000845.1:0-10138 GCA_038090695.1 Sclerotinia spermophila | reverse complement strand
AACGTCCTGTCACATGATACTTGTCACGTGATCCACTGTTACCCGTCGTAACACTGGTTTCCCTTTTAGAATTATCTTCATTATTAGAATTGCTTGTAATAAAGATTGTCCTTTTATTTTTATTAGATATAAGAACTATTTCCCCTTATCCTTTAAATATAAAGTTGTTCAATATTTTATAGTAAGATTTGTCCCTGTATATTAACTCTAAGAATTAGATATCCAAAAAGATTCAAAAGTATTTGGTCTGGATAATCGCTTCTTTTTTATTGTATTATTTATCGAATACCTTTTTTTTTTATAATAAGAAGTTGTATAGTCTTATTTAAGATAATTTATTTATTTCAAAAAAGATTTTCAATTAGTATTTATTCGATGGGGTTTCTAGTGATCAATTAGCTTTTAATAGGAAAGCTAGCGATTTCATATTACTTTTTATTTGTTATTGTATTATTGAAGATAAAAGTTAGATTTTAATAAGTCTTTTTGATTTCTTTATATTTTATATTATTCTTAAATAGAGTAATTAAGTTTCTATTTTATTTTCTTATTATTGCTATATATAGTATTGTGATGGCAATGAAGGGTTTATTTGTATTAATGGGTCCGTTTTATTTGAAGGTAATGATATTATTATTAAGGATTAATATTTACAATTTATTTGTGGTGATAAAAAAATCTTTAAACTTTGTTAAAGAAAGGAAACCTTAATAATTCTTTTTCAATTCGAGGTTTTGGAAGTAGTCTTTTTCAAATATAATATTATTTGTATTAAAAGTTCTAGTTATAAGGTTTCTCTAAATAATAGTTTTATCTGAATTATACTTGAAGTGATTATAACTTAGTATATATTTTGATATATATTTATGGTTAATAGTAGAATATGTAATATAGGCTGTGAGGTAATCAGCTTTCAAAAATTCAGTTTTGTTATATAGATTTTTTACATTTCTATATATAAAGTTTTATATAAAGTTTTTGTCTTTATATATAATAAGTATTGAAAAAAGGATTATTATTAAACAGAATTCTTAATCTATTTGCTATTTGAAAATATTCCATTAGAATTTCAAATTTTATTTGCAAGCTTACTATATTAGCAAATAATAGTAATGGTGGGTGAAATCTAAGTTTTGATTATTATAACGGTTGTGGTGATTATATATTATTATAGATTGGGTTATAAAAGGGCAGTATATTTCTATAATAATATTGAAATAATATTCAAATTGAGGTTTATTGAAAAATCCCTATTTATAGATTTCAGTTAGTAATTCAAAAGGGGATAAGATGATTTTGGTTTTTGCTTTTGAGAATTTAATAAACCGACATTTTAGTATCCCAAGAATCTTTTTTCTTTGTATTGTATTAACTAATTTATAGTTTTTAAATTAGTTATAGTATTTATTATTGATATAAATAGTATTGATTTGATCTTAATATTTATATAAGAAATAAAGGTGATGGAGAAAATCTATTCTTTTTATATAGATAGATTTGAATCTAAGGATTCTAACAAGTTAGTATAAATAATATCTACAAAGTTTTTTAAGCATTAAAGAAATCAATTTGATTATAATTAATTAGTCTATCTACTTAATAATATATTTTTCTTTTAAAGCTAAATACTAGATTTTATTTTTTAGAGTAATGGGTTTATATTTGTAAGCAATTGAATATTCTGGTTTTTCAATTTCGGTTTACTTTTCTAAGGGGGCTTTTTGATAAATAATTAGTTTATCTATTAGATATATTTCTTTAAGTTTTTAGACTTCTTTGTTTATTCAAATACCCAACCTATTTTATTGGGTTATATTTATTAGTACTTCCTTATTCTAAGGAATTCGGGGAATATCTATAAATTCAATAGCAAAAGAATCTATAGGTAGTTTATTCAAAGAATAGTTGATATTAGTTTCTCTAAGTATATCGATTATATTATATTATAGATCTAGTAACTATTTTCTTTCGTCTATTTATTTGAATTTAATTATTTCATTATTTGGGATAAGGATTTTGATAATTAATTTGAATTCAAATAACATTAGATATTTATTGATTTTTATTCCAGATTTAAAAAAGCTTATTAATTGATATATCAATTCATTATTAGCAATCTGGAGTATATTAACCAATTTTGTTAATCTAATTAATTGTAAGAATTCTTTATAGAATCTTATATTATAGAATATAATAAAAATCGTAACAAAAGAAATATCTATGGGATAATTTCCCTAATACTATTTAATCTTATTGATAGCTTTTTATTATATTTCCCAAATCTTTTCGATCCTTTTTAAAATAAATCTATTATCAATCTTTATCTATTTTATTATAATATTAGTTTTGAAATAAAGTTTCTTTCAAATGATTATAACTATAGTTATTTCCGTGAATATATTCACTATATTCTTTTGAGCTTTAGTAAATTTATTGAACTGTATGAATTCATTATACTAATCTTTTTCCGGAAGCTTTAATATTATTCTATATATTATCAATATATTGATTATATTTTGATTATTGATAATAAGAATAGTATTATACTTTATATATTATAATTATATTTTAATATATTGATTTGTATTTAGATCTTTTAATTCAGATTCTTACAATAGGGCATATTCAGATTAGCTATCATTAAATATATTAGTTAGAAGGTAACTTTACACTACAGTACAAAATTGCTATTTAGAGGATGGTTGAGAATTTTATTAAGGGAGTATTTTATAACGAATAAAGTAATAATATTAAATAAAAATAGAAAGAAGAATAGTTATAAAGGGAATATTGAATAACTAAAAAGAAATAAGTTGTATAAAAGAAAAATCTAATAGAAAAAGAAGGGTAGAAGAGAATAGTGAATTTAGTATATAGAAGGGAGGGTAGTGAAATAATATAATAATATAAAAATATAGATAATATAGGAGGAAGGCAAAAAAGATATAATTCGAATTGTCTAAATGGAAGTGGGATAGTCAGCCTTATTATAGAGTTGTCTTTTCTTATCTATATCCCTTTTATTTATAGTATACTAATAAAGGATAAGGATTCAAAGTATAAAAAAAAGAAATTTGTAATAAAAACGAAGTAGAAACTATATTTCTTTTTTATTTAGTTTTTATAATTATTATCCCATTAATTATTTAAACATTAAAAGAAACTTAATTCTTTTTGAAAAGCTAATAATTGGGATTTCAATTATTAATTATATACTACTACTTTCCACTTATACTGATTCTATATTAGTATAATTAATTATATCTTTAATATTTATAAAGTATTATATAATACATTTGCTATATTATAGATTCAATAGAACTTCCAATGGATCCTTATATTCAGATTAATCAATTTCAAATGAATTTTTATTATATTCAACCGGAATATACTTTCCCTTCCATTTGATAAATTTCTTTAAATAGAATTCGGAATATATCCCATTAATTAAAGTATTATTTATTTCTTCCAATTGATAAATTCTTTTCTTTATCAATATTGTTTTAACTTAATATAATCCAAACCATTAATATATAAGTTTCCTTTCCTTTGATATATCGATTTTTGATTAAAGGTCAAATTGCAAAACAATATTATTTAGCTTGATTTATTTATTGATAATATTATTATTCTAATCAAAGTATATTTTACTATTAAAATAATAGTACTTTTTCTATATTACAACTTCTTCTATATCAATATTACAACATTCCAATTAATATATCCTTATTACTAATAACTCCGCCTGGGTAATAATTTTCTTTTATTTTAGTATTCTCTATATATAGAAATAAATTTCAATAGATAATATAGAATAATATTTATAGATTATATAAAATAATATCGGATTTGTAAATCGATATATAATAACCCTATCAGCAAATAAAATTACATCAAAGTATTATAATCACCTACCCTTACCATTCCTTACTTTTATTAATCCATTAGTTATAAATCTATATCCTCTTTCGATTTAACCATTTGCCTTTGAATTATACACAAATATCTATATATACTTGATACCATACTTTTTCAGAAAGTATTTTATATAAACTTTATTCTCTAATCCTTCATCCACTAAGATCTTCCCGAAAATTGAATATCTATAAACAATACTTTAAATAAAGGCTACTACTATTTATAAAATTATATTCCAAAAGACCTTAGCTTCAATCCAATCTAATAAATCATTATATAAAGCAACTAAATACTTATAACCATTATCTATAAATATATACATAATATTCAAATTACATTTCTACCAGCAAATTGTAACCCATATAAGATACATAGATTCTTCTCTCAAATTTGATTAATATAATTAATAATTTGAATAAAATAAAACGAATCGTTTTATATTCTTATATATCCCTTTCTAATAGTATAAACAGGAGATCTTATCAAATATACTCTCTACTCCTTTATATTTATATACTTCATATAAATTACTAATCAGTATTATCTGAATCTATAAATCATCAATAATCTTACAATATAATATACTACAAATACTTATCTTGAACAAACACCCATCCCAAATAGTAAAGTTTAATATACATTTCTTAAAATTAGAAAATTCCTACCTAATCATATTATTAAAGCATTACAATATCTACAGATATTATACAATCCTTCAATTATCATTACTATATCCAATCTCAAACTAACAACTTTATTCCAACAATACAAAATTACTACTTTTAATATCCTCTATATTATTAAGTTCATCAATAATCCATTTATCAATATCTATTTCACTTAACCCTTCATCTTTATACTCTATAACAATTCCTAGTTTCCTTGAAAATCCATTAACAATAATATAAACTATATCTTTTATATATCGAATTTCAAAATCGAATAATCTAATCCACACTATTTATCTAATTACTAATACACTAGAAAAATCAATCGCTATTCAATTCAATTAAATAATAAGGATTTTGATATCAATTTCTAAAACAAAATATATATTATACAAATCAAATCTACATTTTCATAAAGCTTTCAAAACTTTACAGTATTCTCTTTTTGTAGTATTATAATTTCATTCAACTGGATTCCAAAGTCTACTTTCAAAGCATACAACTATCCACTTTTTCTTTAACTTCTAATCTAATATAGCACCCCAACTATCAATACTAGTATCTACTCCGAAGATAATGATATCTATTTCTATAGGATTACTGTAATTCAAAAGTATAAGGGTTAATAGACTTATTAACTTAGTTTTTAAAATATTTATAACCTAAATCTACTCCTCAATCCATTCAAACTTGTAATCCTTTTTTAATAGTCGATACAATGGTTCAATCTTTTATATAAACATCTTAATCCAGATTCTATAATATATATATATACTAAGAAATATACAAACTTCTATAGCACTTTTTGATTCTAGCTATTCAATAATCTTTACAACTTTGAATTGACTAGGGTTTCGCCTTTCAAATCCAACTATATATCCGACTACTTCTATCCCATTATAATACTATTTCGATTTGGCTCTAACAAAACAATCAGTATATTCAAAGTACTCAAATATATAATTAATCCCTTAAATATATTCCAGAATAAACTTTTGTACTCCAGAAACTATTTCTTCATTATTATAATCTATTTTAGAATCTTTGATTTCAATATCATTCAAAAATAGTATCGCTATTGTTGAAATCAAGTTACTAAGGATTTTTATAATTATCCAATAAAACTGTACAACTGAATTTATAATATCTTATAGTAGAATAATATACTAAAAAAGACTAAATAGTATTTGAAATATAATCATATCCTAATCTTCAAAAGCAAAAAGAATTTGATTATAATTAAAAAAGAAGTCAATTAAAGAAGCCACTATATATCTCACGAAATTTTCTATAAAGATATTTATATTAGAAGGTAGATTTGTATTTCTAATTGAATACTAATTAAATTCAACAATTATATTAATTATCTAGTATATATCTAAAGTGTTTTTCTTTATTAGAAATTATAGATTATAATAAGGTTTTTTGTAAAACTCAAAAATTCTTTATTTTATTCAATCTTAAAGTATTTCAATTATAATTTCGATTAATATTTTAAATATTAGAAATCTGGAGGTTTGTTAAGTTTTGTAAAATATTGTTTTAATTTTTTGTAATGAAATAATCTTTGGTTAAACTTTTTTAATATATATTCAATTAAAAACTAAAGTATCTTTATAATTGATTAAGCAAACTATAAGAAGATTTATTTTCAGATTTAGTAAGATTTTTTTATAATTGAATTCTTTTATATATTTAGAAGTTAAATAATATTTTAGTAGTTCTTTATTAAAGTAGAGTATAAGAAATTTGCTCTATCTTCTAGAGGATTATTAATAGGGATTCCTTATTCTAGCTTTTTCGAACTAATCCTTTCTTTCTTCTAATCTTTTGCTTATAGGGTTTCCTAGTTCATTAGAAGATCTAATCTTAATAGCTTTATTCTTGTATATTATGTAAACTTGCTCCGGTCTATTTCTTATAAATTCTTTAACTAATAATATTTTCCAGTTTCCCAATATTACTATTTATTAATCAAACTATAAATCTCCCAAAATAATATTATAGAAATTCTAGAAATTTGAACTCAAGCTATTATAGATCGGAATAACAATTAATCATTTGAACTAGTAACTTTATTCCAATAATATAAAATTGCTATTTTTTGGGGTATTAATTCCAAACTAGTATACTTCCTCTACTATATACCAGTCTTCAATAGTTTTCCGAATATAGAACAATTTATATATTAATAATCCAAATACTAGTTTAGGTTTCTCTATTATTATTTATAGTAATTAAATATTATATTTCATTTCTGTATATAAATCCAACTTCTTTAGTAAGGAATTATAGCATTTCTAATAATAAATCGTTTTGTATTTTATCTATAATAAAGATATTAATAATATTTGAAACGCTTTTTAAAGCAATTTGAATATTCCAATAAATATCTAATAGTAATAATTCATTTGAACCAATCTCTACAATAATTATAATAACAAAACTTACCAACAAATTGAATTTCGATATTAATTCTATATTTATAATATTAATTGTCGATTCTGAATCTAATATAATTTTAATAAATCCTTCTCTATTTATTATAACTCTAATTCTTGAAAAATTCTAGTAATCTTCTTTTATAGAAAATATTTCATTTCTAAAAGAAGTATACCCTATAATATTGATTTTCTTTATATTATAAACTTTCTTTATATAATAGATTTCCTTTATACCCCCACTCTTATTTTGAAGTTTCGATTTGAGATTAGTTAAAAGACTATTGATAAGGTTAATATATTCTATAATAATTTGAAGCAATCTTAAAAGATTATCTACTTTTATAGTCCACAGTTTCTATAAATTCAAGGCCTCTTATATTATTAAACTAAAGAGGATACTTATTATTATTAAAAGAATATTTCGATCCAAATCCTTTATTATTTTATATAGATTAATTATAATCTTTGGTATACATTTATATTTGGGTTTCTTTATTGTATTAGTTATCTTTTTATATTTTATTTCCGGAATTTGAGCCTCCTCAATCTTCATAAGCTTATTTAAAGTATTCTTTTCTCTTATAGAATATTGAATAGTTTCCCTGGATATAGAAAATCCTATATCAGTAGATAGAAAGTATATATATTTCAATACTTTCTTTTCGAAATTATTAATTGGGGCCTTTAGAATTTTCATTATAAACTTAATAACCTTATTTCAATTTTTGTAGTACGATAATCAATCTCTCTTTTTAGGTTTAATCTAAATTGTATTAATATAATCCAAGTATATATAGATAGATTTGTTATTAATATACAATATCTCTTTTAATCAAATATCTTTTATAAAGTAGACTATCTCACTACAACCTTTATTCGGCTTTATCCATCCAAAACTTACAGCTTTCATATATATTACTCTAGCTAATGATCCTTAAGTTTTGGGATCATAAAATACTAAAACTAGATTCTTCTTTACCCCTTTACAACCCAAGAATATATTATTATAATTGTTATAATAAATAAAGCCTTTATTATAGTATTTTTTAAAGATTTTATAATCTCTTTCATATATATAATCAGATTTCCTAGGAAATTGATTGGTATAAAAGTAATATAGTTTTCGAAACACAGTATTAACCTCAAAATAGATTTCATCCAAAAAAAAAATTTATTATTGGAATTTGGCTATTGATTTGAATTATTCTTATATTTGTATTTATATTAATCATTAATCTAGCTTTTTCAGCTTTCATTCCTTTTTCTTTGATTATTGTAATGAATACTTCTAAAGCTTTTGTGAGGCTATCTATTCTATTGTTTTTTATAATTATTAGTAACTTTAAAGATTTGGATTTCTTGATTAAAGTGATAGAGTTAATTAGTTCATTGAGTTTAGAGTTATTATTATTATTATTGGAATTGATAAGATTAAATTGGAATTTGTTTTCTGTATATATAATTATTTCAATCGATAATATTTAGTTTTTTCAAATTATATTTTATATTATTAATGTATTTATGGGATATTCTCTTTGGAATATTTTTTAGAAATGTTTTTATAAGATTATTTTTAGTTGAAGCTTTATTCTTAATTGATTGTTAAGCGATTTGGTTGAATTAGTAGGTGAATCTGATAATATTATTATAGGTTATATTTCTATTATATTAATATTTTTTAGTAAAATAATAAATGTATTTTTATAAATATATTTTCTAATAGATATTAGTATCTAAGTATTCCTTAAAGAAAGTAGGCTTGAATTGTTGTTTCCAATTAAAGCTTTCTAGTTATTATTCTTTTATTATCTTAATTTCATTATGAAGCGTTTTTTTAATCTGAAAAGAAATATAAATACAAAAATCTTTATTAGTTATATAATAGGTATAACAAAGTTATTCTATACCTTTGTACTATTTAGTAGTATTGGATTCTTGAAATCAAGGTATTCTTTTTTGTTTAGGGAGTGGAAGTAGTGGAGTATTTGATTTGGAGAGATATTTTATAAGGTAAGTAAGTTGAGTAATATTTAGATTATCTGTAGGAGGAGGTGAAATTGGGTTGAAATCTTTTTTGTGTTTATATTTTATTCCTTTTAGAGGATTGGTAGGAGGTATGTAAGATTTATGAAATGATGATATAGGGTTAGACTTGTTGGTTATATCTCCTTTAGGGAAAGGGTTTCTATTTTGATTGATATTAATATTATCCAGGCTTTTATTATCAAAAAGTGATTCGATAGTCTTAAAGCTTAAGGAAGATAACTTTTGTATAAAATTTAAGCTTTGTGGTTAGTTAAATTCTTTAGAATTTGTTTTGGTTTCTTTGGTAGATATTATAGTGATAAGTATAAAAGTATTTTGTGAAATTTTATAGGAGAATAGTTATGTAATTGGGAGAGTGATACTTTAATGAGAAGTAATTTGGGTTATATAATATTCTTTTTATATTCTTTTAAAAGAATATAAAATTTGGGTATTTAATTAGTAATTTTGTATTAGTGGTGTAAAATTGCTAATATAAATTTTTTTTTCCTTTGTTTCTTTTTATTTAATTTTAATATCTATATTCTCAAGCTGCTTTTCGCTGATTAAAGATATTATTTTGGTTTGGCTTATTATTAATAGAGATTTCATATTGGGTATATATACTTTTTCTATATAAAGTATTACTTTATTTATACCAAATAATATTTTTTTTGTTTATTAGATTATTTACTCAACAAAATCCAATTCTATTTAGTCTATTCTATAAAAATGATTATATCAATTATCTTTAAATAGCTTCTATACTCAATCTTAATATTAATTATAATATAAAAGTTGTTTTGAGGATAATTATTATATACAAATATCTTCTAGAATAAATCAGAATTCTAATTGTTTAAACTTTTTGAATCTAAAGTTTTTTGATTAATTTCTATTAATACTCTGACTTTTATAGTCCAACAATTTGAAAATATAAATACTAATACTAATAAGATTTATATTATATTATATTAGATTATATTGAAATAGATATTACAATAAAGTACTCTAGCTTTAATATCATTTCTAAGTGTTACGGGAGCTGCCTCTAGGGTCACGTGGAAGTGTCTAGAGATCTCT
>JBBMOJ010000844.1:0-10175 GCA_038090695.1 Sclerotinia spermophila | reverse complement strand
GATCTCTAGACACTTCCACGTGACCCTAGAGGCAGCTCCCGTAACATATATAAGGAAGTAGGGCTAGCTTATATTACTTTTATAATTTATTAAATCTTTTCTATTAAAAAAGTGTATACAAATATAGTTTGAGGGGTTTATAACTCGGGATTTTTTTGGTTGTGTATAGTACCCTTTAAGGATCACCACTCTCCTCGATTTTGTATACTTTGTATCTTACTAAATTGCTTAATTAGAATAAGATATAACACTTCGAATATACTAATAATATAGTAATATATTATTTATTAAAAAATCTATTTATAAATATTTGTACACTTTAAAAGACTATACAATGTATTCTACAATAAGGAGACCAGAATAAAATCTTTTTTATATTACAAAAGTTTGAATTACTTTATATTTCGAGAAGATATAATATAGCAAATCCAATTATAAGAATTAATCCGGATCTAATTATTATATTAACTTCTCTAGGGATTATTAATAGAATACAGTTTACCCTACACTAACTTAGAATCTTTTTCGATTGCTAACTAGTATTCTTATAATATATTAAAATCCGAATAATAAAAACTATATAGATAACCACTCACATTCAATCGATAATATATATAATCTATAAACCGTCCACTGCCTATCTATGAAAAGCGATTATTACATACATCCTCCCTATTACCCTCTTTAGCTTTGAAATATAATTTAATAGATTATTTAAGTATCTCCCCAATACAAATCAAATATCTATTGGCATTCAATTCAAAAAGTATATTAATTTTATTAATAAAACCATTAATATTATAACCCGAGAAGTATTACTAGTCTATAAAACCATTCCGATAATTATATTTACTATAAAAGTGGGATTACTATCTGGAATTGTTGTATTTGAACAAACAAGATTAAAATTCACTTTCAAATTCCAAATAATAGATATTTAGCATTTACTAATGGATTAGCTGAAACTAAATTTTAAAAAAAGAGGCTAAAATACTAATATATTAAAAGGACCTATAATCAAACTATAAAGAATAGAATGGGTACTTTTAGTAACTAAATATCTAAAGCTTTTATAACCGTATTTCTCCTTTGAGTATCAAAACAATCCAACAAATAGATTAACCAAAAATAATATTGTGAAAACCTTTAAAAGCTAATAGGATTAGCTTTTGCTAAAAGATTATACAATCTTTTCAAATAGATTCAAATAATATATTGAATGTAGTTATTATATAGAATATAGATATACAATTTATTACAATAAACAATAGATTGATATAGATTTGAATAGATTTATAATCAATCATATATTTTCGATACAGAAGTAATTAGTGTTTGGTAGGGATTTAAATAATTCCTATATATTATTAAACAATCTTTTAAGGGTTAAATATAATTATATATCAATAATATCTTAGTAATCTAGGAACTATAAAGAAGTATTGTTGAGTTGTTTCAATAGACTTATTACAAATGCTATTAAGTAATATAATACTATAATATTAGGATTAGATGGTCCCCGGAATATATTAAAATAGAAGGTAATAAAACTACTAATCATTTAGCCGATCAGGATATAATAGGGCTAATAGACATCTGTCTATCAACTATACCTATAATAAATAGTATATATTTAATCCTTAGAGATAAATATCGACTTTTAGAAAGTATATAATAGATTATTAGAAAAAAACCTAATTTTTGAGATATATCAAGTATAGAAACTAATATATAATACTTTAAAACTATTCCACTTCAAATTCTTCTATAGGATTTTATATTAGCTCCTAGCGATACAAATCGATTATAACAACTTCTCAGTTTATTATATAAGATTCAATTATGAAAACAACCACAACACCTGCTCTTACAATAATAACAAATCCCCTTAGCATTTTTTTCAATATCCAATTAATAATAAAACGTAAGCCGATTAACCACTTATATCCAATCGGATTTATATCGAATAAAATATAGTTGTATATATGAAGCACGTTGTTACGGAGGACCTACGAAAACAGTATTATAGGGATAGTAGAATGGAAGGGTAACTAAAGATAGTGGTAACCGAATAGATAAGCAGTAGCCTTATTAGGGACCACGGGATAAGTATTATGTGATTAAAAGCCGATCGATTTATCGAGTCGATCGATTTGTCGACTGATTTCAAAGAACAAAGATTTATATAAGGGAATGGGTTTTATTACAATGTAGAGTTTTGTACTTAAGACAATTATTAGTTTTATATTATAGTTACAAGAATTACAATTAGTTATAACTTTATTGAATTCCTATTTGAAGTTTAATCTAAATCACTTTAAGAAATCTTTAAACATTTCTATATAATTTTAGAAGCAGTTTCTATAACATTTTGAATATCGTTTTTATTTCAAGTATTGATTTAATATCAATCGCTAGTATAGCAACCAACAGTTTTTCTAGAGGCTAACAGACTATAGCAATCAACTTTGATAATATCGAAATGATTGATACTTTTAAAGAGATTATTATTAACGAAATACTTAAGATTGTTTTATTAGATAAGTATTAAGGAAGTTGATAAGAATTTGATACCTTCTTATTATAATTCGAAATCTATTTCAAATTCAATTAAGATAAGTTTATTAAAAAGGAATCTAAAAGTATATAGGCTGTGTTATACCTTAGAGACGAAGTAGGTAAATGGATTCAGTTATATTTATGTAATTATTTCGAATATAATGATTGGGAATGTATGTAATCTATAAGAACTATTTTTGATAGTTTTGAAGGATTCAAGGTAAAAATCTATAGAATCTTTAGAAACTCTAATGAGTTAGAGGTGGTGAAAGAAAAGATCTTCAATTTCAAATAGATAGGATTAGTATTAAAGTATACTATAGAGTTCTAAAGATATATAGAAATAATTAAATAGGATGAGGTTGCTATTATAAATCATTATTATAAAGAACTTAAACTAAAAGTATATTTGGAACTTAATAAGGAAAAGGAGGACAATAATTTGAATAAATTAATTAAAAGCTTTATTGATAACAATAACTATTTATATAGATATAAACAAACTCAATAATTATATAAGCCTTAAATAAATTATAAGTAAGAATATTATTATAAGAATAAGGATAGATTATATTACAATTTATAAAGATATAAAGACCCTATGGAATTAGATATTATATACTATAAGAATAGGGATAACGATTTAAAGAAAAGATGAAGATAAAAGAATAATTTATACTTTGAATATAGAAAATTAGAATACTAGATAATAGATTATCGAAATAAAAAGGTAGGAGGAAAGAAGAGTAATTTTAAACCTAAGTTTGGTAAAAGCCAATTTAATACTACCTTTATATTCCAGAAATATCTAATTAAAACTAAAGAAATTGAGATTTTCATTAGTAAAAAGTTCCAGAAATTATTAGATAAGTTACTATAAAACTAAAAGGATATGAATATAATAGACTTATAGGAATAAGAGTATTACTAAACCTTATTACTTTTTATAATAAAAGAATATTATAAAGAAAAGATATTAATAGATTATATAATAATAAACTAGATTGTTTACTATAAGGAATTCTACAGAATCCATTAATCAAATAAAAAAGCAACTAGATGGTTCCTTAAAAAAAGGAAGATAAGGAATTAATAATCTAATGAAATAAATAAAAAATAAGTTATTTAGTAATTGAATACTATAGGGCAAGCAGGATAGATATATTGTAAAGTCAAAATAAACGGATAAATATAGCAAGCTATAATAGATTCAGGGGTTATAGAAAATTTTATTATACTAGAAGCTGTAAAGTCCTTAAAAGTTCTATTCCAAAAGAAATAAAAACCCTATCAATTGTAGTTAGTTGATAGATAACTAGTAGGATCTGATGGGAATGTTTTATAGGAGATATGATTAATATAAATGAATATAATCTAATATTTAGAGGTTATATAATTTGATGTTGTGCTATTGGGCCAATAATAGATTATTTTAGGAATGCTATAGTTGAAGGTATATAATTCTAGGATAGATTGGTTATAAGAGGTAGTGATATTCGATTAGTGTAAGAATAATTATAAGGATATATTCAAGGTGTTTATAAGATGGAATATGTGTTAAGGGGAGTTGAATATGAATAATCCTAGTGATATAGGATATCTAGTTTAGAGTCCTTTATTAAAAGTGAAGGCTAGTATATTTCTTCTAAAAATATAGAAGCTAATGATATAGTAGGAAATTGTAATTAAAGTAGAAGAACTTATAATACTAGAATAGTATAAGAAATATGAATATATGTTTAAGGAACTAAGGATCTATAAGGTTTTATTAGAATATAAGCTATAGGATTATAAGATAATATTAGAGAAAGATAAGATATCTATATATACCCTAATTTATTTAATATTAGTTGATAAGCTAAAGACACTTAGGGAATATATTGATAACAATTTGGCTAAGAGATGGATTAGGGAATTTATATTCCAAATAGTAAATCCAATTATATAGGTATTTAAGAAGGATAGTATTAAGAAATTAGTTATAGATTATAGAAAGTTTAATATACTTATTAAAAAGGATTGATATCTATTTTTATTAGTTATAGAATTAAAAGATCGATTAAATGGAACTATAATATTTATCAAAATGGATCTAAGGAATAGGTATTATTTAATTAGAATAAAGGAAGGCAAAGAATGGAAAACTGTTTTCAAAACTAGATATAGGTTATACGAATATCAAGTTATACTGTTTGAGCTAATTAATATACTCATTACTTTTATAAGATTTATAAATTATATATTGTTATAATATCTGGATATTTATTGTATATACTATTTGGACGATATTCTAATATACTTAAGTAATAAAGTTTAGTATATTAAGGATATTAGTAGTATTCTTGAAAGTTTAGTTAAAATAGATTTGCTGTATAAACTAAGTAAATATAAATTCTATATTATAGAAATAGAGTTTCTTGGATTTATTATATTAAATTAAGGGCTCAAAATAAGTAAAGATAAAGTCAAGGTAGTATTTGAATAGAAATAGTTAAATATGATTAAGGAAATATAATCCTTTCTAGGATTTGTTAATTTCTATTGAAGATTTATTAAAGGTTATTTAGGGATTATAATACCCTTAATCAATTTAACCAAAAAGGATTAAGGAAAATTCGAATAAACAATCAAAGTATAGTAATTATTTGAAACACTCAAACAAGTAATTATAGAGAAACCAATATTATTGATATTCAACCCTGAAAAGCAAATCATAATAGAAACAAACTCTTCAGATTTTGTTATAGGAACAGTTTTGAGCTAATTAGAATAGAATAAGAAATAGCAATTAATTATATTCTATTCTCAAAAACTATTATTAGCCGAATTGAATTATGAAATATATAATAAAGAATTACTAGTAATAATCGATATGTTTAAAGAATAACAAGTTTATTTGAAAGGATCAAAATATATAATATAGGTATATATAGATTATAAGAACTTGGTTTACTTTATTATAATGAAACAGTTAAACAAACAATAGATTAGATAATTAGAAACTATAGCCAATTATAATTTTAAGATTTTATATATTAAAGGATTAGAAAATATTAAAACTAATATTTTTAGTAGGAAGCCAGAATATTAAGAAAATAAGTTATATGAATTATATATTATATTCAAGAAAGAAGGCGAATTACTAGTTTATAATATACTACAATTTATAGCTATATATATATTGAAGAACAACTATTTCAGAATCCAAATCCAATTATATTATAATAAGAATACTATAGCTATATATATATATATAAGAGAATAGAACCAGGATTTATAATAGAAAACGAGATTATATATTTTTATAGAAAAGTATATATTCCGAGTCAAATAACTAAGGAATTTGTAATAGAATAATATAGGTTGTTAGTATATAGATATCAAGGAATTATAAGGATATTTATAAGAATATAGGAAATTAGTTATTTCCTATAAATGAGAATAATAATTGAAGAAGTTGTTGGAAATTGTAACACTTGTATATGAAATAAATTGTTATAATATATACTGTATAGCCAACTCCATACCCTAGATATACCTTTTCAGTTATAGAAGTTTATTATATAGGATTTTGTAGTTAAACTATTATTTTCAAAAGATTTTATTATAAGTATTAAGTATAATATAATATTCAATATAATAAATAGGCTAACGAAATTTGTATATATATTACTATTTAAAGAAATATAAAATACTAAACAATTAGTATTCATATTCTTAAGAAATATAGTAAGCATATATAAAATACCAAAGGAAATTATCTTGGATAGAGATAAGCTTTTTATATCGAAATTCTGGATTACTTTATTAATACTTATGGATATAAAAAGAAAGCTATCAATAGACTTTTATTTATAAATAGATAGTCAAACTGAAAGAACTAATTAGATTATAGAAATATATCTTAAATGCTATATCAATTATTGATAAGACAATTGGGTAAAGCTATTACCTATAGCATAATTCATATATAATATATCGGAAATGGAAATTATAAAGATAACACCAATATATATTAACTTTGGGTTTAATTCTAAAGCTTACCAAATACTAATACCTTAAGAAGTTAATACTGAATCTATAATAATATAAATTAAATAATTGAAAGATCTATAAGAACAGCTTGCTTTTGATTTAAAATTCATAGTATCCAGAACAGTAGCCTATTATAATACAAAACATAATATAGAACCTATACTTAAAAAAGGGAATAAAGTTTACTTACTATAACAAAACATTAAGATTAAGAGATTAAGTAATAAACTAAACTACAAGAAACTTGGGTTTTTCAAAATTGAAAAGATAATAAAAGCAATTAACTATCGATTGAAATTATTAGATATAATAAATATCCATTTAATATTTCATATATCCTTACTCAAACCAATATCACCAGGAGCACCAAATACACCATTTACCGAAATTGAATCAATCAACCCTAATACTATATATAATATCGAAATAATACTAAATTATAAATATATTAGAAACAAAATCAAATACCTAATCAAATAGTTGGACTATTTATATTCGGAAAATATATAAAAACTCAAGAAAGATTTCAGTTACTCTAAGAAACTATAAGCATTTTATTTAAAGTATTTATATCTATTAGCAAAGCCTCAAGCTTAGTATTAAATAAAGAAGATAAAGAAGAATCGAAAAAATCAAAAGAAGAATTATTAGGAACAAATACAAAACTAACATCTAATTTTTCCTTTTCTATATACTCTTTTTCCACTCTTTCCTTTTCTTTTAAAATATTAAACTCATCCAAGAACTTGAAACTCTAATAAAGTATCTCACAATTATACTTATACAACTCTTGTTATTATAATTCAAGAACACGAATATAAGTAAAACAAATCATTACAATTTTGAAAACTATATCCTATTCAAACTGAAAACATTTTTCCTCCAAATAAAGGTTTTCAAAATCATTTATTAAAACCTAAATAATATCACAACAAAAACCCTAATAAATATATTTATTATAATATTAAAAACAATCATTCAAAACAATACAATAACATTTATAACAAGAATAATTGAAACAAAATATATTATCAAAACTATAAACCTTAATTGTTTCAAAAAAAAGAATATATTATTAATACTTAAAAACTTTATTAAAAAATAACATAATAAAAACAATTAAAGAATATACAAACAAAAACAAATTACTAAATATACTTAGAACAAATATTAATTTAAAAAGGAAATAGTATTACAACAAATAACAATAGATTACATAATAAATATTATATAATAAAAACAAAAGCCTTTGAAACTTAGAATCCAAAAAGCCAAAAGCTTTAGAAACCTAGAATCCCAAAAATCCAGAAGAACAAAGGTCTATATAAAGAAATAGGATTTCATTATCATATAAAACTTTATACTCAAAACAATCATTAATTTTATACTATCATTACAAGAATTATAACTAGATACAACCATATTGAATTCCTATTTAAAATTTAATCTAAACCACCTCGAGAGATCTCTAAACACTTCTATGTGATCCTAGAGGCAGCTCCCGTAATACTAATGATATGGTAGAAAATTGTAATTAAGGTAGAAGAATTTATGATACCAAAACAATATAAGAAATATAAATATATATTCAAAGAACTAGGGATTCATAAGGTTTTACTAGAATATAAGATAATATTAGAGGAAGGTAAGATACCTATATATACTCCAATTTATTCAATATTAATTAATAAACTGAAAATATTCAGGGAATATATTGATAATAATTTGGCTAAGGGATAGATTAGGGAATCCATATTTTAAATAGCAAATCCAATTATATAGGTATCTAAGAAGGATAGTATTAAGAGACTAGTTATGAACTATAAAAAGCTTAATATACTTATCAAGAAGGATTGATATCTATTTCTATTAGTTATAGAATTAAAAGATCGATTAGGCGAAACTATAATATTTACTAAAATAGATCTACGGAATAGATACTATTTAATCAGAATGAAGGAAAGCAAAGAATAGAAAACTGTTTTCAAAATTAGATATAAGCTATATAAATACTAAGTTATACTGTTTGAGCTAATTAATATACCAATTACTTTTATAAGATTTATGAATAATGTGTTGTTATAATATTTGGATATTTGTTGTATATACTATTTGAATAATATTCTAGTATATTCAAATAATAAGGTTTAGTATATTAAGAATATCAGTAGTATTCTTAAAAGTTTAGTCAAAATAGATTTGCTATATAAGCCAAGTAAATATGAATTCTATATTATAGAAATAGAGTTTCTTGGATTTATTATATTAAACTAAGGGTTCAAGATAAGTAAGGATAAAGTTAAGGCAATATTTGAATAGAAATAGTCAAATATAATTAAGGAAGTATAATCCTTTCTAGGATTCGTCAACTTCTATTAAAGATTTATTAAAGATTACTTAAGGATTACAATACCTTTAACCAATTTAACAAAAAAGGATTAAGGAAACTTCGAATAGATAACTAAGGTATAATAGTTATTTGAAACATTCAAATAAATAATAGTGGAGAAGCTAATACTATTGATATTTGATCCTGAAAAGCAAATTATAATAAAAACAGACTCCTTAGATTTTGTTATAGGGGTAGTTTTGAATCAATTAGATTAAAATAAGAAATAACAATCAATTGTATTTTACTTTCGAAAACTATTATTAGTTGAATTGAATTACGAAATATACAATAAAGAATTATTGGTGATAATCGATATATTTAGAGAATAGTGAGTTTATTTGAAGGGATCAAAATATTTAGTATAGGTATATATAGATTATAAGAATTTAGTTTACTTCATTATAATAAAGTAATTAAACAAATGATAAATCAAATAGTTAGAGATTATAACCAATTATAATTTTAAGATTTCATATATTAAAGAATCAAAAAACACTAAAACCAATACTCTTAATAGAAAGCTGGAATATTAAGAAAATAAGTTATACAAATCATACACTATATTCAAGAAAGAAAGCGAATTACTAGTTTATAATATATTATAGCTTATAGCTATATATATATTAAAGGATAACTATTTCAAAACCCAAATCTAATTATATTATAATAAGGATACTATAGCTATATATATATATAAAATAATAGAACTAGGATTCATAATAGAAAACAAAACTATATACTTTTATAGAAAAGTATATATTCCAAATCAAATAATTAAGGAATTTGTAACAGAACAATATAGATTACTAATATATAGATATTAAGGAATTACAAAGATATTTATAAGAATATAGAAAATTAATTACTTCTTATAAATAAGAACAATAATTAAAGAAGTTATTGGAAATTGTAATATCTATATATAAAACAAGTTATTATAATATACTCCATATAGCTAATTCCAGACTCTAGATATACCTTTTCAGCTATAGAAATCTATTATATAGGATTTTATAATTAAACTACTATTTTCAAAAAATCCTATTATAGGTATTGAATATAATATGATACTCAATATAATAGATAGACTAACGAAATTTGTATATATAATATTATTCAAAGAAATATGGAATGCTGAGTAATTAGTATATATATTCCTTAGGATTATAGTAAGTATATATGGAGTATT
>JBBMOJ010000843.1:0-10194 GCA_038090695.1 Sclerotinia spermophila | reverse complement strand
TACCCCTAGGGAGGTCTATTACAGATGTTAAGTAATATAAATAAATAAATAAATAGATTAAGAATCGGCCGGAACATTAATATTCCGTATGTATAGGTAGCAGTAGCTTTATCAGGTCACGTGTATATTAGCCTATCGTATTCTTACAATCGAAATACAGCTTTAAGTTATCAATTGATCTACACACCTTTCTTCTTAAACACACACTCTCTATATAACACTGATATACCGAAGAAATTGTTGCCTACAGCCTCGCCTTGCCTAGCCTTGCCCACCATTCATCAATCCAATATAACAATAACAATGAACCTTATCACTATCAATGTCAATATCCACCTGGTCCATTTCGACTTCTACATCAACCTCGAGAGATGATTCATAACAATAGTGGTGAGAAGAAGAGATCTTCTACATCAACATCACTTGCAGTATCAACGACAACCCCAACTGATTCCTCGTCACCATCACCATCACCATCACCATCAACACTACCTCAATTTGAGAGAGAACCATTAACACCACCAAAAACCGATGAAAGCAACTTGGCACCCAATCCTACGTCCAATTCTACATCCACGAGCACTGGCATACGCACACGCACACCCACAGAGTTTGTGGTATTGAACTTCATCAAACAACGACAAGAACACAAATTGTCTGAACAATCACTAGAATTGGTAGTGACGAGGTCGGAATATCGACATATTTTTGCAGAGCTGGACCTCTCTGAATTGAAAGGTTTTGTGGATGATAAACTTAGGTATTGTATCCTTCCTTCCACTATGAGCCCTAAGATCTCATCTAACCTCATACTCTTTACCTTAGATGGGATTACGATTCTACCACGCAGATATTATATATCCCACCTATGCCCAGCATTCGTCACGAAACTTTTTCAGCTAAGGTATCACTAGAAACCGAATCCCAACTCGTGAAGATTGCAAACGGTAATAACAACCAAACTAGCGAATTCGCCTCCAAAATATCCAGTGGGCGATCCGGAAAAGTATACCTGCGGGAATTTGACTCGGATGATAATGATATCGAATCAAATAAAGATTGGATCGAACGCGAACCCGATGAACAATTTCAACATATAGAGGCTCAGTATCCAGGTGTGGTGTTTGAGATCGCATCATCACAAAGTAAGAAGAGTTTGAAGAAAGTTGCATGGGATTATATACAATACTCAAATGGAAGTATCAAGGTTGTGGTTGGATTTCAATTAGGATATAATAAGGATTTGATAGCTCGAGTATCGGTATGGAAGCCAAGATATGTGGTTGAAGATGGGGAAGAAATATTGGATGCTGAGGCTGTTGTGTTTGAGGATGTATGTTATACGCTTCACTTTCTCCCATTTTATTCACCCGATCTATCTATGTATGACTACTAAATCTCTATAGCCCTTTCGATCCTCCGACAAATTACCCCTCAATCCAACCAAGATATTACATATTCCACTTTCATCCTTTGCCCCATCCGAAGTCGCAGAGCTGGATGGACCAATACCAAACATTACGATAACCTATGCCCAACTAGCAACGTTTTTGAATCAAGCAGAAAGTATGCAACAAGTTGGACAATTGGAAAATGAGGAAGTAGGAGCAAAGAAATCGATGAGGAAAACAAGGAAGAGGAAGAGGGAATCTACGCCAACGGAACTTCCGATTAAAAAGGAGAGACAATTCATGGAAGAGGAAAAGAGGGTGGAGAGAATGATGACAAAGGAGGATAGAGCTTTTCGTGGGAGGAAGTGATGTGGGTGGTGGATAACAAATGGATGGGGATGGATGTGGGAAGATTGAGGGATGAGGGATGGGGTAACAGAAAGATAGATGGCTTTGAGAAATGAAATGAAATGAGGGTTGGTGGGTGTATAGTATGTTATGTTTATAGTCCTAACTACTATACACCTGGTATTAACGTTTTATTTGGTATTAACTCAAATTAGGGTTTAGAGCTTATATAATTAGGGTGTTTATTATATTTTTAGAATCTATAAAAGATTTCCGATTTAATAGTGTTTTTACCTTTTTGCTAGTATACTTTATTATAAAGTTTTATTTTTAGAAATCTATCTGATATTAATTAATATCTCGTTTAATATATATACTAGCTTAAAGTAAATAGCTTTTTTGAATTTCTTAAAAAAAACTGAATTGATTGATATAATTTTTATTTGAATTGGGCTTAGTTTGTATTTGATTTGAAAAAAAAAATTTAGATATTTTTTTCATTATTTAGATCGCTTATAGAGCTTTTAATAATAGTTTTTATAACAACTATATATATATTTTTTTTATATTAAACAAAATCTGAATTGATTAATATAGTTCTTAATATATAGATCCTATTTTATATTTTTATTTTTTAGGGTTATTTGGTATTAATTAAAAATCAATTGGTATTAATTCATATATTATGTAAAATTAGGGCTAGTCTAAAAATAATATCATTTTTGGAATCCTTATTAAATTTTAAACTATATAGCTTTTTCAAAAATTTTAAAAAGCTATTCTTTAAATTAATCCCAACCCTAAGAATTAATTCTAACTCTATAATTGTTAACGCTCAAGTGCTTTTGCCTCTGGCGTTGGAAATAATCGTAAAAAGCCCTTCAAGGCCGCTACATTCCATTGTCTGGCATGGCGTTGGTCACCACGTCCGAGGGAAATGACATTCTCCCTATACTCATTCAAATAGAACCTCACAGCTTCCTGGTATCCTCTGACTACAGTTGGTAGTATGTTATGCTTTGGCTCACGCTCAGGGTTAGGGTTAGGGTTAAGAACCCAAATATAGTAAATATAATTTTCTTTGAAATTAATAAACAGACCCTCTTTAACCCTTGGAATCAACTTCTCTATTGCAATACAATATTCTTTCAGAATTTGTATTTAGATCTTATTATTCAAAATATATATATAAAAGATATCAGATTTATTGTCCTTACTATTATCAACTATATTTTCCAATACTTCAATCGGGGTAATGAAACTTGATATTATACAAGATACAATACAATTAGTAATATAAATAATACTTTTAATAATATATAACTAGAGATTACAAGATATATCTTAATCAAGTATTATTGTTTATATTCAATCAAAAATAGTTCTGTTTTTCTTTTCAGAAATCTTATCTTATTCTAGAGTATATAATATAGTCAATTTAATAATAACCCCAAAATCTATTATTAGATTAATAAGCTTATAAACACTATATTCCTTACTACTATCTAATCTCTAATACTTTATAATCTTATAATATTGAATCTAAACTTTGTAAATAAGAATCTTAATAACTGTTTATACACCTTTCTTATCTTTTTCAGGAAATACCCATTTTATACGAATAACATTATCAATAGCAAGAACAATATAAGCTTCTCCATCTAATCCAATTAGAAACAATTTGAAAATGTTAAGATAAACTCTACCGAATAATTCTAAAAAGCATCAATCAATAATCTTTCGAATATAATAAGTTAGTTTAGCCTTTTCATATAGTTCATAGATCTTTGTAATAGCAGGATTATTGTATAGAAGAACAAACTTCATCTTAATAACAACTGCCTGTGTTTTTTTAATAGTCTTATAACTAATATAATCGAATCTATAATATATTAATTCCTAGATTGGCTTTATTATATATAGAACAACAGGTATAACAAAGTGTTTTAATATATTTTCTAGAATCAGGAATAAATTGTTATCGAATTCAGTGATAAGTTTATCACTAAATAGAAATACATCCCTATTCTTAAACCAACCCTTTGTTTTATAAAATCGTTTTGTTGTAAACAAATAATATATGTATTAAAGGAGATAATAGATATCATTGAAATAGATTATTGAATAACTTATAAAATAGTATAACTAAATCTTTCTTATTTATTTTAATATCCTTATTTCCTATAGATATAATTAGTATATTCCCAAATATAATAAAAGAATTAAAATCAAATCAAACTATATTAGAATAATAGTTATCAGATACATTAGTATCTATTTTTTATTTAAAATTCAATACACGAATATTAACAGATATTATAGATATTATATATATATTCTTTTTCTTAGATAGTTTATTGAAATAGATCGATTTATTGTTATCACTATTGTTTGTATTAGTAGGATTAGTAATCTGAGTAGCTATTTTCTTGAAAAACTTATCTTTAAGTTTTGAATGAATTTTTTAATATTCTACTTTTATATAAAAACCTATTTGTTATATTCTTTATAAAGAATTCTATTCTTTTTCTTATCTTTTTTGTTTTGTATTGTAAATGTAATGCTTGTAGTAGATAATATTGTAGCCTGATTTCTACTTTTATTAGTGATATTAGTTTGGAGAGAGTTGAGTGTTAAAAGTATTACTTTATTTATTGATTTTGAATACTGATTTTAAATCTATTATAGTTAATATATCTACAATATAAAGTATACCATTCTTTATAGGATATAATATTTAACTTCTCTAAACAAAAAATAGTAATATTAAATATAATATTGAACTCCTCAATAGTAATGAAATCTATATAATCAATAGAAATAAAAATATTGATAATATTCAATTTAGTAGAGAAACCAAATCCTTTATAATAAGTATAAAGCTTTTTCTATATCTCAATTACAATTATACATCCTATTATAATACTATAACTATTATTGCAAATATTATATTTGATTACAAATTATATAATACTATCTATTCGATTATACTCTTATTATACTTTCAAATTAATTTATTAAATATTTATCTTCTTTATTTTTAATAGTTTATCCTTATCGATTATAATAGATATTATTAGCTTCCTTTTCAAATTGAGATAATAAAGAATCCCAATATTCTTATAGAGAATAATAAAGTTTTCTTTGAAAATCGGAAAATTCTTTTCCCTTTTGAAGCAAAGATCCGTTATTAATATAATAGTCTTAAGATTTATTATAATGATAAGTAATATTCCTAAAGTTATAGATAACAAAGATATAACTATAAATAACTAAGAAAAGATGATTTATAAAGAATTGGTTAGAATATTAAAAATTTCGATTTTAAGATTAAAATAATCAGAATCTATGAAAACTACCTAATCTTAAGAAACAGAATACGTTTTAGTGTAGAAAAAAAAAAATTTCTTTTGAGAGAATGACTTTTTGGAAAGAAGTGAATAATATTTGTTTTAATGGTAGAATGTATAAAAAGAAGATAAAACGATTATTCATTCTAATAATAGAATATCGACCATAGAAGAAAGGCAGTTGGGCTAATAGTAAATACTAGGAAGAAAGGTAGTCGGGTTAATAATAAACGCTAGCAATTGAGTTCAGCAATATATCTTTTAATGTTGGAAGTGGAGGGCTCATAACCTATTGTAGGTATATAGAGGCTAGTATTGTAATGATTATTATATTAAGACTATAGAATCAAGAGATAATATATCTCTTAATAACTAATGCTAAGCTAGTGTATATGAGGACAGTGAATCCATTCAACATATTCTATAAACCAATTAACTCGAATTATATAAATATTAAAGGAAAGTCATTTAATATTTATAAAACATTTACTTCAATATCTTATTAGTACATACTCAATTAATACAATTTATTCAAATCGATTAAATATACTTCTATACAAATATTAGGGATACACAAATTCTATTTAGGGATCTATAATAGATAGAAAATCAATATAAAGAATAACTCTTATTAGATATAAAAGAATTATAATTTGATTATTAATAAAATAGAAATCGACTTCCCTTTATATAATAGAAATAGAGATTATAGCAGCTAATAAAGAAGCTAAAGAAATTATATAAATAGAAAAACTAATTAAAGATTTCAATAAACAATTGGATAATAAACTATTTATTCTAATCCTGTATTATAATAATACAAATAGAATTGATTAGATACAAAAGAATAAGTTCTATAACAAAGTCAAACATATCAATATCCGATAGTACTATATTCGAAAGGATATAATAGAAACTAAAAGGCTTTATATTATATAGATACTAAAAACTAAATAAACAACCAATATACTTATAAAGCAATTAACCTATTCTAACTTTATCACATATAGAAAAGAATTAGGATTGGATTTGAAAGACTAAATATTACAATACTAGATTGTTGTTTATTATTCTATTTACTACAAATAGGGGAATAAAGCTTAAAACTAGAATACTCTTATATTACAATATAATAAAAGATTATACGGTATTCGAACTCTATAGGAAATATAGATACTACAAATAGCTTAGAAAGCTAGTATTATTATAAAAGTTAATAAGGCTCTTTATGATTTACATATAAATCAGTTAAAATCTATATATTTAAATAATAGTATTCCTACTATAAAAGGGATATTGGAAATCACATATACTATATACTATTTAATAGCATATGCTCTTAGCTTCCCCATATAAATCTCTTCACTATCATATAAATGACAACTTTACACTACAATATAAAGTTGTATTATAGACACTCCTATATATATAATATTACTATATTATACGCAACTTGCTATCTATTTCCGACAATTCTAAAACTCTATTTTTTATTGAATAGAGATTATTCTATTTATATATATAATTACTGTTTTAATTATGTTAGAAATTTCTTTTCGATTTGTTTTCAATAGTAGTAGATATATATCTTTATTAGAACAACCTTTTTGAAATTTTTTTTTAATTTATATTAAATAATTAATTAATTATTGAATTTTAAAAATTGAAGGGGTGAAAATAGGATTTCAATATTTATATATTTTATACAAATATACAGACTCGGGCCCTCAATTAAAACAAGCCTTTATACTTACCTATCTTATTATTACCAAACTATAAATAAATATCAATGATATTGAATGTTTACTAAGTAATAAATAATTTATTCAAGATATTGATAATACACTATTGAAAAGAATGTTGGACTTTCATTTATTCATACCCTCCCCCTCCTTCCCCGCCAGATATCAGATAACTAGTAATATAGCGAAATGCGAATAGCCTGCCCTACTTTGCGATTACAAAACATATAAGATACAATATAGTCTAATCTTTAATAAAACGCGTATATCACAGTAGCGATAATACAATCGATCGCTTATACTTGACACGTCTTATAGCCTTGGGGTATCTACCTATATTAATTTCCGAAAGTTCGAAAAACCAAATATCCAATAGTTTATACTCCGTGATGTTTATAGTCATTCGTAAATCCATCGTAAATATCATTTACCCAACGATATCACCCCTCCTTTTTTCACTCATCTCCTCTATAGATATCTTTGAAGAAGGTATCCTATCTCTAAATCATACAAGTGTAGCCTCAATACCTGTCTCCGAAATCGTGTATTTGGTACTCAAAAGTGATTTCCACTGACATCCAATGTCCGGCGTCCACATGGTCCACCCAAAAGGCCAATATGGAGTTCTGACATGATATCGGTCTTATCCAAAGCCAACTCAGTATCCTACTGACCTTCTTCTTCTGTCTCAGGTGAAAGCTCGTGTATTCCAGTCTGATGCTCATACCCATCTTGTAACGTCTTTGCTCGGGATATAATATCGTACATTCTTTGAGTAGTAACGACATATCTTTGGCCAAGAAGATTGATAAGATTGGAATCGGTTTTATGAGGATCTGTCAAGACTCTAGGGAGAAAGTCACCGAATACGATATCGATACAATTCGTAGTAGAGTTGATCATGTTTCCATAAGGATCTTGAATTTCCTACTACAATTAGCACATGATTGTCTTTTAGGGGTTCATAAGGTTAGGGAACATACCACCTCGGATACAGCAACCACATCATCTCGCACTCGGTTATGGTTCATCGGCCTTTTCACAAGTTTATAGATACGTATCCAAACGCTCTTATCAGGATCGGCTTGCTTGTTTTTTGTTTTATTGTAATGTATATCAACGATGACAACAATTCGTATAGCATTTCGAGAACGACGTAGGTAAGTGGCAGCAATATTTGTGACGTCCTCCAAGCTTTGGGACCAGGCGATCTCAAAACATAAGCAAGGATACATCATACGACCAAAAAGAACATAGAGATCGGGATTTCGAGTAGCTCCGTTGGGTTTCGTGTTTGGATTATATATACCATCAATCTCGGCGTGTCGTTGTTGGATTTCTGCGGGGGAGACAGGATGTCTATATGTTGATGTGATATTAGTATTGATTCCTTCTTAGTGTAACAAGCAAAAATAACATTTTAGGGTCAGAACATGCCTAGCTGATGCAACTCTTTCAATACGCTTTGCAAAATCCTTTCGTTCCCTTTGTTGTCGTTCACGTTTAGAATGTTGTTGATCGGAAAAGAAAATGAATGGAGTATCGCCCGAAACTTCGAGGTCTGATAGAAGATATGGAAAGTTTGCTAGCGAGGTATTGAGAAGTGTATCAAGACTTATCATTAATCGATGAAGTGGGGATTGGTGCATAGGATGTGGCATCCTGACTCGAAGTGTTTGCTCAGTTGTCGAATAAGTCGAGGAAATCTTATCTTGAAAGAAACCAAATACTTTACGATTTGCTTCGATCTCCTCAAGTAACCATCTATACTCGATGGGATTCACACGAAACTCTTGTATTGGTAAAAGACCAGGGTCGCAGAGATCCAAAGTTCCGTTGGCCCAACTTGTAATAAATTCCAATGCTTTCTTTTTGTCTGAGTTGAGGTGGGGTAGTGGTGATGGGTTGGTTGTGATATTTTCGTCGTCGTCCTCCTCCTCAATTGTGTTTGTGATATATTCGTCGTCTGCAACATCCGTATCGAAGCTTCTACTGAGAGGTGATTCTGAGGAAGATGGAGGAGGGGTCGGCGGAATTGATCGAGATGATGATGATGATGATGATACAGATTGTTGATGTTGACTTCTGCTCCTTGCGACAACAGGAAAGTCGTCGTCGTCAATAGGCTTTATCGACATCATGATTGATTGAATGAATGGGTAGAGGGAGTTATTCTCATTAAACCGACATGACTGATGAAGAAGGGTGAGGGTGATGTGGAAGTGGATGTCGATATTGGATATTGGAAGTGGATGTGAATGGTATTGTGGTAATGGATGATAGTGAGAATGGATGAAATGAATGAATGAATCGAAATGACGCTCCACTGGCTCTCAGAGGGCCGCTGCCGTAAAGGCTTTTTCGCTTCGCTCTAGAAGATGAAGATGGTGTAGTGATGGGGATAGTGATGGTGATGTGGGTGTTGTGGCTAGTGTTCGTGTTGGTGGAACAATTCATTATGAGGCATTGAAGATACGCACGCGGTCACGTGGACGGATGGACGGATGCGTATCAGCGTTGAGAGCAGCCTCTCGGTGCCGGAAAAATGATTCTCCTTGCTTGTGCTCAGTTGTTTTTTATTAGGTATTTATACGAGTAATAAAAGAAAGTCGTATATATAATTTAATTAAGATATAAACTTCATTGAATTTACTCTTTTTAAAATTCAATAATAAAATAAATTAGTTATATAGTGATTCTGAAACCTTAATATATAATCGACTTTTATTTAAATAATAAAATATATATAAGTAATTATATATAAAACAAGTATTATCTCTAGCCTCTTAAGTTGAGTACTCTACTTTTCGGTTACCCCTCTTTTTATTGAAATACTAGTATGTGCGATCATATATATAATCCTATAATTGTCGGCTTATCGACTTATATATTCTTGCTATCTGGGTATGGGATATATATTTTCTAGTGTATATATTGAGAAATTGTTGTTCTTTGCTTAATAGTTATATTTAGAGCAATCTGATTGGATAAAATTCCAAGGGAAATTCTGGTCCAAGCTTTAGATTATAGCTATACTACAATAGCTATATAAAACTATAACAAAGTTCGAATATTAAAACTCTTTCTAATATCTATAATACTATATTAGAAAAGCCCTATTATTTAAAGGTATTATATAAAGAATCTATATTATTATATTAGTATAGGGGTGACTAATATAATAATAGGGATTTTCTAATATAATAATAATTACAATAAGAATAAGAATAATATGAATAATATGAATAATATGAATAATATAAATAATACGAATAATATAAATAATATAAATAATACTAATAATACTGATAATAAGAATAATAAGAATAATAAGAATAATAAGAATAATAAGAATAATAAGAA
>JBBMOJ010000842.1:0-10215 GCA_038090695.1 Sclerotinia spermophila | reverse complement strand
GAGAGATCTCTAGACACTTCCACGTGACCCTAGAGGCAGCTCCCGTAACATCTAACAAACTATGCCTACCAGAATTTATACTAGTACAAAAATGTGAATTCTTTAAAGGAAATAAGATTATAAATAGAATAAAACGGATTATAAAACAACTCTAAACTTTTGCTAAATAGATTGTTTTTATATATAAGGAGTATACAAACTATTATAGATCAGATTCTTTATATTATAGTATAGGGCAAAAGGTATTTATTAATATAAAGAATATGAAGATATTACAAAAAATAAAGAAATTAAATAACAAATGGATTGGTCCTTATAAGATTATAAAAATATACCCTTGTTTGTGTTTTATTCAACTACCAGAAAATATATGGATATTTCTAGTATTCTATTATTTGTTTCTTATCCCTGTAAATGAGAGTATGTATTTTCCAAATCAAACTAATATCAATAATTCAGAGTCCCTGACTATATAAGATAGAATCCTTGAAAAAGAGGATGGAAAGAATAAGTTAGTACAAAAATAAATATTTGAAGAAATACTAGATAACCATAATGAAGATAGATATTATTATTTAATAAAATAGAGATATTATACTCCAATTTGGTAATTGGCCTCTAATCTAAAAAACAACAAAAATATTATAGTTGAATATCATTATTTATATTTTAAAAAACCTGGTCTTCAAAAATAAATACTAGATAACTTGAAAACCAACTTGATATTGAAATTTATAATATATAAGGTATCAAAACCAAAATGCTCGACAAAACAAAAGAAAATACAATTTGAATAGAAAAAATATGCTAGTTTATATAGTTTGTTTGGGATAAGTAAGTTTAAAAAGGGAGGTACTATCACAGATTCATATTAACCTCATATTAATATGAGGCTTAGTTATTACTAGTTATATAATCGATATGGTTTTAGAACCTTTCTTTTCCTTCCTTGTAGAATATTATATATCAAACCTAGGTGTATACTATTACACACTTCTACACCGTGATAGGAAGAATACGAGGACTTAATAAGGTTAATGAGAAGAAATAGAAGAAATAAATGAGACAGAGTTATATTAATCCAAGAAACAAACCAAAAGCTATTAATATTAAATTATTTCTCTTATCCATTTCCTACCCTGTGGTGGTAGAATCCGTACTTAACAAAGTAATTGTTTTGTTATTACTATAAATTCTTCAATATTTTCATAATATATTGAATAAATTGTTTTTAATATATTAATCTAATTAATCTTCTTTTTGTATTTGATAAAGTTTATTTCAATTAATAAAGTTTTAATAAGTTTTCTAAATTTCTTGATTTTTGAAAGGTTAATTAAAAATTTAGGCTTAAAGCAACTTTTTGTTAAATAAAACTTATAGATTTTATTTGTTTTTCAATCTGTATTATACCTATATTTTGAATCTTTTATTAATATATAAATTGAAAGTAAAATAAATCCACTCCCCTTTAGACTTTCGGTTAATACTCCCACCTATTCTTTAGTTCTTACACTTACTCTCTTAACTCTTATTTCGCTTTGATCTCCTTCTCTTAATTTCTATACACATACCTCTCCATCCACCTCTCTTTAAACTCTAATATTGAAAGATTCTAAAACCCCTTAGACTAATATTTTCTTTTCTTCTATCAAAATTCAATAATAAACGAGTTGCAAAAAGTACCGATTTTATTCGTCACTAATGAAGTGGATATTTCGTCAATAACGAAAAGAACTTTAATATTATAATATACGAAATAGAAATTAGTATAGGGATTTATATTGAATTTCTTTTCGTCTATAATATTAACTTTGCCACCACAGGGCTACCAATCCTTTTTTCCTCAACTATTTCTCTTTTCTTCTTCATCCCTTCATCCCTTCTTCTTTTCCAAAGGAAACCAGCATCTCTACTCCATCCATAAAGTTTCAAACCCCAACAACTTCAGAATCACCAAACCCTCAAAACAACTTTCCCCAAACAAAACCTCCCAAACAACCCCATCCCAAAACCCCTTCGGAACAACCTTCCTCCCCTCTGAACCCTAAACGAACCAACTACCTTCCTTCAAAACACCTGATTCTTATTTCCTTTCTACTTTGTTGCATATCTCAAAAGTTGATTTTTTCAGTCTTTCTTGAATTGCTCGAAAGTTGGTAAAAAAAAAAAAGTTCAAGTTAATAAAAAGTTGATTTTTGGGGTCTGGGAAGGAGGATGAGATTTTGAGGTTATCCATCTACTATTAGAAACAGATCCTTAATCCTCATCCTAACCGAGAATACAACACCTTATAACTACTTCCTCCATTATTGAATAAACAATCCAAACTACATACCAAACAAAGAAAGCAGAAGGTAATTAACAAAAAAAAGGGAGGAGATCTAGAACTTTCAGTAGATTGATTCCCTTTTAATTTCTAAAATAATGATACTTAATTTCAACTTTCTCCCAGTACCTAGTACCAGCTGGACCTTCTAATACCCTCTAAGGATAGGATTTCATATAAGGCTATGTATGTACTTGAAGTAAGAAAGTGAAGAATTAAATCAAGTATTAAAGAGGAATAAGGATACGGACTGTGGGTGGGAAAAGCTATTCTATTCTCAATATCATTTTCTATCTATCGCATCACTATCCCACTACTCCACCACTTCCTCACATCTCAACACCCCCCTGCATCCGCGCATTAGATTCCTCCCCTTTCTCTATTCCCCTATCCCTATTCCCCAAACCTCACACAAACCTGATCATCAACTCCATCCCATCCCATCCCATCCCATCCCATCCCATCCCATCCCATCCCATACCAAAACCAGCCGCTCCTTCAACAACCCATCAAAATCCTCTAAATATTTCTCATCCATAGATCTAGCTTAATCTAATAAGTCTTCAATACAATAATTCATTATCAACCCTCTCCCATCCCACAACCGACTTACATCTCCCAACTGTCCACCCCAAACTTCCCATCCATAAATCCAGTTCAATCTACAAGTAGGCATCCAATGTAATCATTCATCGCCAATGAACTTATCCATATAACAAACACTAAGCTCGCTCTTATAATAAGATACGATAAGACAAGCTTGCAATTAGCTCTATCTATCACACTACAAGTATTCCAAAGTCAACTATTTTTTACTGGAGATAGATTAGAGATTATTACCCCCCGTCTGCTATTGAAAGGGGAACTCTTATGGTATATGCACGAAATAAGCACATGACGTCAAGAGAACCATAAGCAGAATAGATCATAAATTATCTGTATTATTACAACTCGCTAAATAAAGCACTCATATATCGTGCCTGCTACTAAATCTCCACCTGCAGACAAAAAGAGGTATCGTATCGTATCTTATCATACCACTGCGGCTAATTTCCTACGACAAACACATTAGAAGAAAAAAATTAGAACTATATCGACATATATGTATGCCGGACAGACAGACTTCCATCCATCTGCCCGCCTGTCCAGTTTCCCATTTTCACCATATGTATACCCATCCTATCCAATCCACCCCATTCCCAGTCCCCTAATGGTATAGAGCGGTATAGTACAATATGGTATAAGGTATCCAGCATCCAACTCCAGAAAATTCAGACAAGCCATTAGTGAAACGATCATAAATCAAACAAGCAAGTCCACTTGCTCCCTATCACCACTCATATCCTCTCTCTCTCTCCCTCATCCTCATCTGCATCTTCTTCCTCCTCTAAAAATCCCAATCCACTATCAAATCTTCTCCTCTTCTTTTTTCCATTAGCTACCACACCGCCACTTGATCTTCTTCTCGCCATTGTCGCATCCAAAAATTGACCCTTTCTCACAACTGGAGCTTTGATTTGCAGATTCCTTGTAAATTCTCCAGCTTCCGTCTCACTGGACTCATTCTCACTCTCCATGTAACCCTTTCCGAGATCCATAATACTGGCCAGTTGTTTTCTCATTCCCTCAACTACTTTCTTTCCTCGTCTCTTTTCCTTGTTGACGAGTCCCTTCAATTGCTCTGCGCAGTTCTCAAGATCTTCATTTTCGGTCTTTAAATCTTCGTTTTCTTGTCGCAAGTTCTCAACGGCCTTTTGAGTGTTCTTGAGAATGAAAGTTGTTCTTTCCAATTCTTCTTGGAGCTCAGCTATTCTTTCATCGCGCTCTGTTAAATCCTCGCTAATTTGTCGGTCTAAGAGAAGTATTTGCCCATCTTTCTCATTGAGGAGATCCTGGAGGGTGCCAGAAGCATTCAAGGCAGCAGTTAATCTTGTTGAAAGTTCACCCACGATCATATTCTTTCCTTCAAGCTCCACAGAAAATGCATTGGCTCTGAAAATTTCATGCTGAAGTTGGTCATCCAAGTTATGAATCTCACGTTTCAAGTCGTCCTCCACGGCTTTGTGCTCCTTTTCAATTTTCTCGACGAGCTTCTCCAGCCCGGAAACCTCGTTTCGGTATCCATGCAGTGCAGTTTGGAGACGTGAATTTGAAATATCATTTTCGGCGACTTCTTTACTCATTCTGGAAACAGCAGTTGAAACAGCGGACAATTCCTTTTGGACATCTCGCATGGCATCAATACGAGAGGCCAGTTGTTGTCGAAGAATGAGTTCTTGCGCATGATATTGGTCGATGGTTTCATCTTGTTTCTTGGCTTTCTCGACTAAAGTCTTAAGACGTCCCAGTAGCATACTCAGAAGTTTGTCATTTTCGAATCCTTCAGTTTCTTCTCCGGGGTTAATATATTCGAGCTCGAGTCTCGCGTTACGGAATTGTTCAAAAATAATCATGATGGTTGTTTCCGGGTCAGTGGAGAACCCTAGAGAGGTTACTTCAGTTGAGAGAGCATTGAATGATGCTTCCTTTTCAAGGGCCTGAGCTTGGGCGATAGTGAGAGTCGTGAGAACGGAGTCAAGCGCCGAGTCGAGGGACGAGTCATCGTGAGATTGGTCCGAGGGGATATATGACATTAACTTTTGAGCAAGACGGCATTCATGGTCTTTGTTGAGCGCCAAGGCAGAAGTAAGACTCTTGATCTCAGCTTGCAAATCAAGAAGTTGAGCTTCGAGCTTTTCTTTGAGAGGATCCGGGAAGTTTGCTTGTGTCGCGGTTGACGAGTTGAAAGGCTTTTGGGAAAATGTGTCAGCTATCGTGGCAGGTGGCGATGGGAGTGAAATATTGTGCGTGTTCGTCAGGTCATCCGAATTGGAAAATGGATCGTCGAAAGTTACCATCTTATGGTCATCATATGAAGAGTCGATCACCATGCCAGTATCATCATCATGTCTGTTCAAGGCACCATGATCTCCGACCACACTCATATCAATACTGTGATCATCATCGTCATCAAAATCAAATGGATCCTGCGTTCCAGTTTGCCAGTCAAGCTGAGCGTTCGAACGTTCTTCCTTTTGTGATAACTCTGCTTTTAGCTCCTGAATTTCTCTTTCCATTTCCTGGAACTTCTCCATCATAATAGGGTCTGCACGAATAGATGTGCCCGCCTCGAATCCTAATTGGCTTGCAGCGTCATGTTCATCCTGGATACACTGTAACTCGTAATCCTTCTCCTCCAATTCCTTCTTGAGTCGAAATATTTCCGATTTTCTTGCTTTCGCCTCATGCTTTTTCTCCCAGTCAATCTTGTTTGTCTCCTCACTAAGTCTATTTCTTTTCATACGTCTTGTAACTCTGCCATCCAGCACTTGTCGTAGTGGGGCAAATTGCAATTCCCCGGAGAATGGCTCGTTGTCCTGCCGACGATCGAGTAGTCGCTTTACAGGTGCTGAATGTCGACGGTTTGATCTCGCAGATGAGAGAGAAGATTTCCGAAGGAACGGTGTCAAGCCAGAAGAAGCTCCATGAAGAAGATTTGAACCTGGATCAGAATATCTTACCTTCTTCTTAGATTTTCTTGATTTGGGTGTTGCGGGTACAGGTATTGATACCTCGATCGTACAAGGCGTAAAAGCACGAGAAGTTGATCGGAATTGTACTTCTGGACCAATACAACTTCTTCTTTGTCTCCGTAAAGCAATAGGCTGATCATCCTCCACGGTCATCATTACGTCGTTCTCCGCCATGCCGTCGATATATTGTTTTTCTCACCCTGATGAACAACTGATATTTTGGAAAATATGGTGAATACTGTACAGTCAGTGTATTGTGTCTGGAATTAAAAAAGTACTCGATGTATCATAAAAACAAAAACAAAGACGCAAAGCAAGAACTAAACGGCGGCATGGATTTGCATAATATTAAAGGGAAAGAGGTTGATTGATTTTGGTATTCAATCCTATATGACATGCGAAATCAGATCAAGATAAATTTAATTGTTTACATCCTACCGTACTTGGACTAGCGTCACCGCCTTCTCCTCTAGCTCAGCTCCCCACTGTATCAAAAATTGGTTGGATGATGGAGAGACAACGGGGCCAAATTGTACATCGACACGACGAGAAAAAAAAGCGTTATACAGTACAGCATGGTGTGTTGACTCATGAGTGGAGAGTGAACGGGTTCAAGGTCGTATGGCTCGACTTTGGGATTTCGAAAATTCTTCCTTGATGGTAATGTTTGGCGCCGTTACTACAGGGCTGCAGCTGGATCCACGACATTAAGAGCATGGGGTAGAAGCTTTCGATGACTCCACCAAATTTTCCGAACGATCATTATTTAATCCTTGTACAGAGATTTCGAAGGGTACTTTGATGTTGATGATGTTGATAATGTTGACGCCGCTTACTTTGTATATGAATGAGTAAGAAGAGAGTGGAAGAGAAGAAAGATTCGGAAACAAGTTTGCATTCGTTGGTGGTGGTTGCTTATCCGATCGGATAAACATCCGAATACCAACACTCAATGAGATTCTGAACAAGTGATTGAGCCACAATGGAAGTCCGTTGGTGGGATGTTGTGTCCGCCGCATTGAACTAAGTGGTTTGGGCGTGCCTACGTTGGCGTTGGGTATTTTCCTGCAGAGATGACGTACGTATATTAAAATTCTACTTAGCTGAACTCCGTGTAGTATGAGTAACAATCCAAGTCCTCTCATTGAAAAACTTCTTCGCATGAATGAAAAGTTTCTTCCATAGGGCTACCGCTACAATCATCTAATCCCCTATGCCCACATTCACAGATCCACCGCTCATACATGCATCAATATTCATATCCCAAGCCCTAGTCTCCTATTACTAGACTTTGCTAGAAGCGACAGTTAGGATTCCATATCATACGGGGAAGTTACTTTAGGTCGTCAACTTAGTTCATCTATCTTCTCTCCACGGAGTATGATTTTTGGAACGAGTGCGATAACTTGAGTGATGGATATCCACCTGTCTCCTGTGCATAAAGCCAAAGCCGGTATATGTATCCCGTTTCCTTGCCTTTTCCACGTTCCTCAAGGAGAAAATCTTTTTGAGCTCGAGATTTTAGGTCCTTATTTCTTCCTTTTCGCTGTTCTAAAACTCAAGATCCTTCATATGCGATTGCTACGTCGCAAAGACAAATCTCTCGAGTACTGGAATTGAGTATTAGTATATTGTCGCCGGTTGTAGAAGTTAGGAGGTTTTTGTATCTCATCCGATTACTATCAAGCCTCTTTTGCTTTGCCTTTGGACCACTCCTTTATGTCTTCATTGTCGGTACTAACGCAATCACTTATTCCAAGTATATTAGAAGACATAAAAGTGCCTAGAGAGCCTACGTTTCTCGTCAGCGAGGCAGAACTTGTTCCCAAGAAGCAAGCAGTATCAAGCAACCAATGAATCGGGTAAAATACAAGATTGACGAGTATTCTAATGTTGTCAACTATCCTCCGGGACTCGAAAATCTGTTGATTTTCCCGCTGATACCCGGCATCACCAAGATATCTACAACGCAAACTGCCTTTACTGGCTTTCCCTTACCTAATCATATATGGAGGAATCTCAATAATCATACCGTCACTAACATGACGTGGATTAGCCTATATGAACACAGCGACTTAGCAGAATCGATTGGCGGTGCTCTTATACTTCCCTATGGAATATATTACAACATCAATACCACAAACTACATTCTGTGTTACAACATAGCCCGATGATCTTGTGTATGTACATTGGATGCGCGACGAGTTCTTGATCAAGTCATTTTTACTATACCGTTTGTGATTTTACCAGTAATGAATTAAGCAATGCTCGAAGTTTTTTTGGCTTCTCAGCCACAGTTTTAAAGCACATACAACTGATACAATTAATGTACGTTCAAGATTTGGCGAAAATTTCAGCATGCGCTGGGCTGCATATGTACATGTTGTGACGCTTCAACAATTTCACTATCAATAGAGAGGTTCTTCAGTGGTTTGTAATGTGTACTCCAAACAATAAAAGCAAAATTTGACCATACGTATGCCTATTTATTGTTTAGTTGTTTCCACGACCGTACTGCATGGTGAGAAGACAAATTGTAAAATTTGCCAGTGTATGATTCGAGAGCTTTGAGATTTTCATATCTACGGGGGAAGGAATTGTGTCAAATACCTGGGAAACATACAGTCTTGTTTCATAAGTAATTAATCCCTCAATCGTAAATTCACTGAATGCTACTTGCAGCTAGTTCTGAAAACTAATTATTTAGAAATTCAATCAAAAATTACTTCAATGCGTTAGCTTCAGAAAACCAGAAAGAAAGATCAAAGATCTATTTTTTATAACGAGAAGATCAATCTTGGAAGCGAAATAGGGGTAGGAGGAGCGCTAAATTCATACGAAATTGGCGAGGCACTAACACCAGATTTCGGGTTTCTGTTTCTTCAACGTCGAATTACTATTTTTGCAGGTATTGAATAGAATTCGGAAGGATTATCATAAGATATCCAATGAGTATTGCAAGCTTTTTATGATCTAGGAGATAATTTGTCCAGCTTTCTCGTTGGAAAACCCCATGATTAGAATCGATTTCTGGAGGAGCATTCAATGTCCTCCTGAAACTAAAAGTATGAACAGGCGGAGCATGTATGTAGTATTGATATCGTCTAAGTAAATATGTCCACTCAATCCCGCCTCCCATTAATTATACCTACACGGAAGCCACGGTAACCTATCCCCCACTTTCCCCATACAGATTCACCCCACCTCCTTTCTGAGTTCAGGCTAAGTCAACTACCCCACTTTCAGGCCACCCCTCTTTTGGGCCACCTTAAAAATTTATATTATATTATATTTAAATATTAATAACTCAACAATTATTTAATATCATAATAAATAGTTAAAACCTCATTTTCATTATTATTATTAGTATTAGTTATATTAATTCTATAATCACCTATTTGAATTTACATCTTCCTGATTTCTTTAATCTTCGAAAACCTTAAATTTGGACTAGTTTTCATTTTACACCTCTTTTTAGATATAGCTTATTCCAATTGATACTCTAATTACTTTATTCGATACCTAGATTATATAATTTGATAATCCTTAATATCAAATCCTTTAATAATCTTTCGAAATAATAAATAATAAATTAGAAGATTGGTTTTATCATTATAAATTATTATATAAATATATAATCTTAAATCATTAACTTTCTGAAATGTTTTAAAGTTTATTATTGATATTTCTTTAATTTATTTATATACAAAATCATCATCAGAAAGTATATTCTAATTCGAAATCTTTTTATTACTATTTTCAAATAACAATCTAGATATAATAAGCTTAACACAATTTTGAAACTATAATTCTAATACTTTCTATCCAGTTAATATATTATAAACTATTAAAATATCTATTCTTGCTTTCTAATAGTATAAAAGAAAGTTAGATTTACCAATTAATCCAAATTCAAATAAAGAGTTCAATTTGTTGAAGTAATACCTATATAAGATTTTGAGAAATGAAAAAAAGAATAAATCAAAAAATTGTAATACATATAACATATACAATAATAAGAATAAAAGGTATATATTATACTTAAAGTATTTAAGTATAAATTCAATAATTTTGTAACTTCTATACCCATTTAAAATTAATAATCTTAGCTCCTCCAGCTGAACTAGTTTAATTTTAAATATAAAACCCTTTTTGAGCTATTCTAAACCAATAACATCCATAATCCACCCATTATTTATAACAATGAAGTTCCAACCCTTATAAGAAGTCAAATCTACCGAAAATCATTATTGTTGTACTGATTTTTGTTATGACGGCATCCAACATACCGAGTCACATGATCAGGAAATCACG